>JAODAL010025188.1:0-59127 GCA_025379985.1 Phyllomedusa bahiana
TCATAAAAAAATTTAAATAACAAATAATAATACCCCAAAAATAAAAAATTCGCCTATAAAATGCATTTAAATTAAAAAAATCAAAAATTGGGTTTCATTAAATAACCAATGAGACGTTCAGATTTTTTTATTTTTAATTTTACTACTTTAAATTTGAAGTGTATTTTGCTCTCTCACCCTTTTATTCTACAACAGCAAGAGCCACCAGCACGGTCTTGCGAATTTTGGGGGTTCACCAAGCAATCATACCATAGTTTTCTATTCATTGACATGCTATTCTAATGTTTTTTCTTTTATTTCCAGCCTACTATATCCTTTATACATATTTGGCGAATACTTTTGTGCATAAGTTCCATAATCGCCAAACACACGGAGGCCGATGAACTTTAGACTCCATTTATAATCCACAAAAACCATTTTCATACATTCAGTGCATTATACACGAAAACTAACTCACCATTCACTTCAACCCCTTTCCCTTTCAACTTTCTACCCAGTGTAAATGATGTGGATGCCTCCTGTTAAATGAAGTCCCATTTATTGCCACTTGTCACAACTAAGGCAAACAAACCCTTTCAACGAGACATTTTGGTTTATAGTAAGGAAACCCAAAGAAAAGGGGACACGAAAACGGGCACAACCAAAATTAAATAAAAATAAACGGGATCTTCACTAAAACAAAAAACCCCAAAAAATAAAAAAAAAAAACAATTAGGGTATTACCAGGGCCCCAAAAATAAGAAAACCATGTTCTCATAGAGAACTGGGGATTCGCCCCTCTCCCTCTCACACAATACGATCATTTTGTATGTCAGGGAGATAAGTGACAGTCAATTTACTTGCAGAAAATAAGCCCGAGTAATAATGTCAAGGGGGCGGCCCCCCCCCCCCCTTGCGTCGCGGAGTACCGCATATTAGCGCAACTCCCAAATCACCCCCCGCTTTGCGGCTGTACTGTACACCCACAATTACGCCACTAAACTACCTTAGAAAGCAAACCTGACTTCCGGGGGGCGGGGCCCATTTGGGGCCGCATTTATGCTACTCCTGACTGAACTAACACTAATGCACAAGCCATCCGTGCCCGCAAGTACAAAAGTTTCTGAGAACACCTACAGAGGCACGGGGGCACCTGATCTGCGGTGTATGCCGGGGGGGAGATCCCCCGGGAGTCCGTAGGGTGAGTTGCCGCGAGAGCCTGGGAGAAAGGCCCCGCAGCCCCATCTTGACCGGGGAGCCACCCGGGGGAGCGCCGGAGAGGGACCCGAAAGCCTGCCTACACCATCAAGTCGGCGCGGGGAAATTCCTCGGGCGGGGATAAGAGGGGGAGGGCCCGGGGGTAAAACCCCACCCCAGTAAAGCCGGACCGCAAAGCCAGACACCCCCTCACCTACCTCTTCTACCGGCGGATCGCGGACGGAGGCGGGGACTGCGGCGCCGGGACCGAGGGATCCCACAGCAGCTGGCTCGGGGGGGGCCCCCTAACAGCCACAGACCTGCGCGCCCGGGACCGGGGGCAACAGAAGCGGAGCCAGGGGTCATCGTGCTGGTGACCGAAAACAGGAGCCCTCACCAAGGATACAACAGCCACGCACAAAATTGTGTTCCCCACCGAAAGCTGATACAAGGGAGAGTGCTGCCATCTACGCTTTAAAAAAGATTGCAACCCCCCCCCCTTTCTGGGCCCTCCTTCCCGCTGCAATTACCCTACCTGATATTTGAAGCTAGACTCCGGGGCCCCCCCATATCCTAGAAACACAATATTACCATATATTGACCACTTACAGATACGACAAGAGGGCGGGAGGACTGGGGAAGATTTCGTCTGCAACCCCTAATTATTGCAAGCCGCCCATAGTAACAAATAGGACAAATTTTTACAAACCTCTCCACCCCTAAACCCACACGTTCTCAAAAAACGGGTACAGATAAACACCGTCTACTCAAGTTCAAAACAACCCCCCACAAAAAAACCCCCGCCCAAACACAACCGAACTTTTGGCTACCATGGCGCAAAACGCCCTCTCCTAAATGTAGGGGTGCGTCCCCACCACGGCTCCCCGTCCCCGCGGAACCAACCGCTTCCCTAAAGCCCCTCGCAATTTTCAATGGTACGAAGGTGTCTAGAGTTACGCTTCCGCTCTGGACAAGAGGGGGGATGTAAGCAAGCCTCAATCAAGCGGGATTTGGCCCAGATAACCCGCAACTCACAAAAAATGGTGGATTTGGAACTCTACGGGAACTGTTGAAACGGGCATCGCCAGCAAAAACGGAGCAACTTTTGCGCAACAATCATTGTCGACACCTCAAAAAAAATTTATGGGACTTTGGAGAACCGGCGCGTCGCAATAAACCCCAGATTTATCGGGGGTACCAAGGCCAACCGGCAGACTTGCTTGCTACATACTTTACGACAAACTGGCCCCCACTGGTCGGACACGCCAAGGGGGTCCCTCCTCAAGAAAGGGTTCATCGCATGGCAAACGCAGGGGAATCGGGGGGAAATAGCATCGCCCAGTCATCGCCAAATTCCAAAACACAATTAAAAAGCATTCTTTGAGCGTACCGGAAATGCGAGAGTTAGAAAGTAGAGAACGAGCGCATTCTAAAAATTTCAGGATTCTCCTGCAAATCTCACAAAAACGTAAAGCTTTTCACCATCTGCCGCACCTCACAAATGGGATACATTCCCCGCTGCTCTATCCAGCGAAAAATGAGGGGGCGGAGAATACAAACATCTACCATGAAAGGCCAGGACGCAATGAACGCTTCCTTCCCAATGCGCCTGGAAAGAGTGAATGGGGACCGCGGTGATTTTCCTGAGACTTACAGGTCTTTATTAGTTTTAAAGGGGGAACTGTAAGTTTTATAACAAGTTTTTTTCAATCTTTTGTCTCTTTTTCCCCCTTTTTCTCCCCCCCCTCCTTTCCCCTACCCTTCTCTCTCCGGGCCCCTTCTCTGGCTGCGGTTTTTTGTTCAAGGGGGGGGAACGTGGGATTTTTCGTTTTGACTTAAAGCGAAATTAAACTAAAAAAAAAAAAAAAAAAAAAAAAAAGGGGGGGGGGGGGGGGCCCCACCTGGGGGGAAGCTCTTGAAAAGTTAGTTAAAAAACTTTTCTTTTTTTTTTTGTTTTTTAAACTTGTTTGGGTTTCCAAAAAATTTACCTATAGAGGCCAAATGTTTACAGGGTTTTGCTAAATCTATGTTTGGTTAACTGTGGTTTTTTTTTTCTCTTCTCTTAGGTCTTTTCCGGGAAATGGGGGGAGGGAGGAAGGTGTGGTCGATGGGGGGGTTTCGTGGCTCCGCCCTCCCCCCAGATAAGGGAAAAGGGGGGGCCTCGCGGACGCCTCTCTTCCTCGGCCTGCGTATACCCCTCCGCAATTTCCACACTGGACACAGGATGATGGCCTAACGGGAAGGCGGGGTGATCCCTTTGACGGGCACTTAAACTGATAACTTGGAATGTGGGAGGATTAAATAACCCAGAAAAGCGACGCAGGTTGGACACACAGAACCTCAAGAGCAAGTGTTTTCTTTCAAGAAAACCATTGGCAAAAAGACAGTTCCCCAATCAAAGGGTCCCTGGTTTTAAAGCACCAGTCTTTGGGGAACTACCACCCAAATTTTTAAGGGGGGGGCGAATAATTTTTTGAAAGGGGGCCGTGCGTCTTATAAGGATCAGTTTGTGGACCCTGACGGGGAGATTCAATACGTGAGAGTACTTTGCAAACATCACATTACGCTTTGTAATTCTAGCACCAGCGGAGGGGGACGAGAGTTTTTTTACCCCCCTTACGGGCTTTTTTTATTTTGAAACCGCATTCTAAACCCAATACTGATGGGGGATTTTAACGCGGTAACCGACCCCCCGGTTTGACAGGCAACGCCCCAGCCAGGGGAAAACACCAGGGGCTTCTCCCTTAGAGGATTGGGCATAGACTTTAGATTTGACATTGGGGGGGCGGTCAACCCAACATCGCACCCAAAAATACCTTCATTTTTCAGTTCACAGGTCTTCCTCGCATAACATGGCCTGACTCTACTCCCCCGTCCATAGTGTTACAGATCGGGTAAATTTTCCCAAAACGATATCAAACACGCTCCCACAAAATATCCCATGGGGGGGCCCCCCCTCACTTTGGGCACGGGCTGGAGATTTTCCCCTACCTTCATCATCTGATATTTCAGGGCTTTCTTAGGGAACAAATGGATGCAATTCCTGAAAGTAAAAGCAGTCCCCTCCAAAAAACCCCCTTTTTGGCGACAGCGAAGGCGGGTTATGGGGGCGACAATTATTTCATTTACCATGAAACTAAAAAGGAAAAAACGGAAAAATTTTAGGAGCTGCTTCAGCTACGTCATATCAAATAGGTCTCTTAGATCCCCCCGGCCCCCCAAAATTCAGCATTTTTACGGGAAGCACAAAACCATTGAACACATTCCCAGGGGAACTAAAGGGCCAACCTAAAAGGCAACGGGAAACCAATTTTTCCGCTGGGAAAGGATGGGGAAGATTCAGCGAATACAGCAAAACCGTGGTTAGCAAGCCCCTATTCAGCAAAAAATCCACATCTTCAGGGGCATCCTACAAACGGGGAATTGAGAAGGGGAAATTTGTAGATTTCTATGAGTCACTCATGGAGCTCCATTTGCCCCAAGGGGGGCTTTCCTTTTTTTTTACAAATTGTCTTTACCCAAAATCTCGGGAGGAAACAGAGACCCCTTGGAGGCCCAGATACGGAGGAAGAGGTCGTGGGGGAAGGGGGTGGGGAATGGAAAACCCCGGGGGCCAAGGATTTCCCCGGAATTTTTTTAAATTTAAGCGCAGAAATCTCCCCCCTGTAGCAGACCTTTAACAATACATTTATTTTCAATCTAAGGGGTAATACCTTTTTCACTCACGCACTGTACTACTGCTAAAGCCCCGAAGACCCTACTTTGCTGACACATATAAACCAATCCCCACTGGAATCAGGACTATAAATTTAAACAAAGATCATGGCCGCTAGGGGTCAAACTTTTTTGCCGACCATAATACACCCCGCACAGAATGGCTTTAAGCTAAAAGACACCTACAAAAAAAATTTTGAACACTATACGCTATAGCGCAGGCGCGGGCGAGACACATCCGGTTCCCTGCTTTTAGCCTGATCCAAAAGGCCTTTGATAAGTTCCTGCCATTTCTGGATCTACTCTCTCACGCGTGGGTTTTTGGGAACTCTTCGCGGGTTCCTCCCATTGCCTCCAATGCCAAGACAAACCCCGATTACAACA
Source organism: Phyllomedusa bahiana (assembly GCA_025379985.1). NCBI lineage: Eukaryota > Metazoa > Chordata > Amphibia > Anura > Hylidae > Phyllomedusa > Phyllomedusa bahiana. The sequence goes on from JAODAL010025188.1 coordinate 5,275, forward strand.
AAAGCTCTCCCCGCTATAAACCCTATAGAGGGGCTAAACAGGATGCCCCTCTCACCCTTGTTTTTTAACTTTTCCATAGACCCCCTTTTTTATCATATAACTCAATTTGCCACTGTAAAGCGGTATTTTGTCCCCAGACGGAAGCTTTGGGGGCACAGCATATGCTGATACCTCTTTTAAAGACGGGGCCCCAGAAGAATTTAACCCTATCGCTGATATGGGGACGGTTGGATCCCTTTGGTTTCCGATTAATTACAAAAGTGAGGGGACCCCTTTTAAAGGCCCTCTACCACTCTGCGAGGGGCCTCAATCAATGGCAGCTCGGCTAGAAAAACCCAGGTTTGGTTGACCAAACTTCCAAAAAACATACCCAAAATGTCCAGATATTTGGGGGGAATTTTGGTGCAAACATGAAAAAAAAGGGCCCGACCCCCGCTGTCATTCTCAGGGGGATTTAATTTAATTAAAAAGGGGAGAATTCCCCCCCGCGCCCCCTGTACATTTTTCCAGCCTTTCCCCATATATTTGCGGGCCCAGGGATGAAAAGCACATTCATGCGCAATACAGCATTCATATGGAAAATCTAAAAGGCCCCGATCCCCCTCATATGCTTCGCACGCCGACACATGGAGGCCTAGGATTTCCCAATATTCGCCTTATAACTTCGGCCTTTGGTCCTTTCACGGGCGGGAAAACAATCTACAACATCTTCACGGGTATTTTTATTAGATCGAAGAGTTACACGGGAACTCATCATTAATTTTCTACATCTAAACCCCATGGAGACCCCTCAGACGTGAAGGGGAAAACACTGCTCATGCCGTTGGGGGGCATGGCGAAAATTAGGCAACTTAAAAATCTGAACCCAGACACTCCCCCATTTTTACTCTCATACGTAACCCCCAACTTTCAGGGAGGGAAAAGGGACAAAACACTTTAACTATGGCAGCTAGGCTACACCCGTAAAACATCCCAGTACATCCCAACACAAACAGATTATTCTATCTCAGAGCTCAAAGCCTTTACCCTAACCCCCATTCCATTTTTTTAACTACCCGCAGGATCTAGCATATAAAAAAGTGAAGTGACCCTTTCAACAGGATACTGGGGGCACAAAGTTTTGACCGGTGTTCTTAAAACCCCCCCCCAAGACGAGCAAACTGCGTCGCTTATAATATCTTTTAGAGGACTTGGACTATGACAAACACCTTTGGCCTGCAATGGGAGGAAAGAACGCGACATCTCCCCACTACGAACAGAACACTACTGACACCTATAAATTTTTTGCCCGCTGCTAGTATTTGAGATGTTTATGAAGGGGCCACAAAGCCTTCTTACACCGATTAAGGGGGCATGAGGGGGAGGTTTTCCAAAAGACAACTCTTTAAATTGGAACGCCCTTGGGGCGCCCTTGATACGGGATTTTTGGGTCCATAAAACAAAAAAGAACCAATCCCGGGAAATTTTCATTTTTTGCTAGTTCTTTAAGGGCACTTTTGGGATTGTAAAGAAGGGACAAAAACAACCAGGCGGGTAAAAAGGATACTACACGTTGTGGCAGCGGCAGCACGCAAAGCTATCTTCAGGTTGGGTTCAGCCCGTGAGTCCCACTCAGGACTTATTTAAAAGTAAACTCAATTTCCTAATGCGCATGGGCTGGGTAGAGGCTGCCTTGCACAAAGAAAAAGAGGGTGGGGAAGTTCTTTGAGTTATGGAAGAATATATAAACACATTGCCCGACGGATACTAAGGTAATATAAAGCGCTGTTTTGAGCCAACTTTATGGTACCAGGTAGCAACTGAGGGGTGCTGATCCAAAGATTTGCCGACGGAAGGGGGTTTTCATAAGCGAGAGCTATTGGTTTTCACCGAAATCTGCTCGTAGAAATACAAAAATCATAGATACTGGGATGGTATTATAGTGGCCTGCGGGAGCAAATGCGCCCGCTGCATGCACTGGCGGGGAAGGGGGGAGCCGCGCAACTGAGCTAACGTTATAAAAAAGAGAGGGATGAACACACCGCAGCTTTTGAAGCTTACAACGAGAGAAAGTGCTTCGCCCAATACTGAGGTCCCCCACATGTAGAAATTAATCCAAGCTAGTTCCTAGAGCGTGGAGGTGGTGAAGAGCCGGAGTAGCCCTGGATTCAGATGGCTTGTACAACAGTATTCAAAAAATAGAATTTTCTCCCCGGCTCCTTCGTTTTAAACTCTTTATTTTAAATTACGAAAGTTAAAATTCCATAAAGTATCCAAATTAGCTCACGCGTTTCGGTATTAAAACCCTTAATCATAGAAAGACCAATATACATCTAGGAACAAAGACTAAATACCTTCCCCCGGGAATAAAAACCACACTTCACGTCATGATCAAAGAAAATTTAGCAAAGCAAAACAAAATAAATAAAATATTTAAAAACATATTTGCACCATATGAAAAATCAATAGTAAATACAAAGTATCATTTTTAAAAATTTAAACCATAATGGGATTCTATGTTTAAAATTTAAAAACCAAAAGCTTCCCTCTTCAAGAGTAACTGTTTTAAATTCCCTCCTCGAGGGCCAAGTTTTACCTTCTCTATCCCAAAAAAACAGAAGTTAGACATGTCTCCTCTGTGAATTGATGCAAAATGCTTTGAAGCACCAGAAATATTTACATGACCTATATTTTTTATATGAGATATATGTTCATATATTCTCCTTTTAATTTTCTAATGGTATGGCCAATGTAAATTAGGTCACACTGTTTGCATTTTTATGGCATAAATAACTGATTCGGAATTGCAGTTTATAAAACTATTAATACTGTAACAAGTGCACCTTGTCTGGCAGAAAAATGTGAAATCTGTTCTGTGTAAATTTACACAGTTACATACGTAATCCTCTGCATTTAAAGTTGCCATTAACCGACCCAAACCCAAAAGTTTCACTGACAGTAAACATTGAAGAGACTTGGAGAAAGCATCATTGCAAAAGAGCTTCCACGTTTTTGGTACGTAACTAACTCCCTTACTAATAATTTCTGCTGTTACCTTGTCTTGGCAAAGGATGGCAAATTTTTTTATAATTCAGTAATCTGTTTATATTTAATTGCTGAAGCTGTGTTATAAATTGTTAAAAAGGGCAGCTGTGGGAAATTGCCCTTTTTTCTTCTTTTTTTTTCTTTTCTTTTAAATTTTTTAAAATTTTTCCCTTTTTTTTTCTTTGAAACCCAAAAATGTTTTTCCCTATCTAGTGTTTCCCAAAAGGGGGGCCGCCCCCCCTTTTTCCCCTTGGGAACTTTTTTGGGAGTAATGTTTTTTCGGGGATAATTAGTTTTCCCAAATTTTCGGGAAACACACCCTTTCTTTACTCTAGAAAACCCCCCCCACTGGTATGGGCTTTTAGGGAAATTTTTTGGTTTGATTGCTTTTTTTGCATGTAGTATTGGTTTCCCGGCATTTGGTTTTTTTCTGTAAAAAAAGATGACAGACAAATATTTGCCCTTTTATGTATAAATGGACATCTGGGAAAATAAGCCTGATTGCTATTTTTAAGAAAAAGTAAAAATTTTTAGTTTTAAATTTGGTTCCCTATTCAAGAAATTTTCACAAAATGATCAATACCTAAAACCCTTTAAACCCCAACCACCCCCACCAAAATACACCCTTTATAAATCAAACCAAATACCTTATGCAAAAAAAAAAAAGGATTTGTAAGGGAAAAAAAGGGGATTTTTCCTCCCCCACCCCATAAAAGGAATTTTGGCTAAGGGGGGGAAAAATTTACCCCCCAAAATTGGGGCACCCGTTTTTGAAAATTAATATTTTCCCATTAAAAATAAAAAAATTATGTTTTAATAAAAAAATTCAACAAGCTAAAAAATTTAAATTCAAAAAAGGCCCTTTAGAAAAAGATTTTCGCTGTAAATTTGGTGTCTAAACATTTAAAGGGGCTAATTCGTGCTGGATACACGAAAACAATGGGGCATAAAAATGGGGAGGGTTGATCCAGGAAAAAATCTTTTTTCCCAAAAAAAGCCAAAAAAGTTTTAAAGGGAATTTTGTGCGCCCTTTCACATAATGGGGGGGAACCAAAAAAAAAAGGGTTGAAAAACCCTCCACCCAAATTCACAAAACCCTTTCATTAAGGGAGCAATCCCAAAAAAGCAAAAATTTGGGTCTAAAAGGGGGGGAGTTGGGGATTTAATGCATTTTGGGGAGCCCTTTGGAAAAGGGTGTAAAAATTACCCTAAAAATAAAATATTTGAACTTTTTTTGTCATCAAAAAATCCCCCCTGAAAAAAATTTTTTTAATAAGTTTTGAAAAGGATGAAAAAAAAATATGACTTATTTCTTTTGAACCCCACAAACCTCCTTTTTAAGTAAAAATTTTTTATTTTCCCAAAATTCAAGGGGCGACCCCCTTTACATATCACTACCTTTACCGGAAAACCTTTTCCCCCCCTTGGGAAAAACCATCTTAAACAAAATTTTCCTCTCCTCATTTTTAAATGCAAAAAAGAGAAATTTTCTTTGTCTTTTTTTTTAATTTTTGAGTAAAGATTGGGGGGGTCTGAAAACAGAAAGGGTAATTTTCCCTTAACCCCCCTCCCCAAAATTACTTTGTTAAACTTTTCCAAATTTTCATCGTGCGTGTTCAATAGGGGAAAAAAGAGGATTAGGGAAAAATTGAAAAAAATGCTTCCCCAATAGAGAAAATTCTCTTTGAAAACTACTACAATTTCCAGAGTTTTTAGATCTAAAAAAAGCTCCCTTTTCCCATAAAGGGGAAAAAACGGGAGAAATTAAATTCTTCCTTCCTATCACTCGTTCTTTTTTAAGAGATACTCCCAAATCATAATTTTTAAATTTTTGTGAAAAGTTTTATTTATTTTAAGGGCCCCAATAAAATTTTTAATTAATATCCACAAAGGTATTAAAAAAATTTAAAAATTATTTGTGGGAACAAAACTAATTTCCCCCAAAATTCAAAAACCGACAATTGATCAGGCAGTTGGGTTTAAAAAGGGGGAAAGGGGTTTAAAGTCCCTTTTAAAAAGGCCCGATTCTGTGTAAGGGAAATTTACGTTTATTTTTTCTTCTGAGTGTATCCCCTGCCTCCACTCTTTTATTTTTTAGGGGGGGGCCCGTTTTTGTTTTCCTTTTGGGGGGCCGTTTTTTGGGGGAAGCGTTTTTTTTGACGCTGATTTTTACTTTTTTCCCCAAATTGCCTCCAAATCATCCCTGAAATTAGAGTCCCTGAGTAATCAGCTGGTCATCTATATCAAAAGCCCCATGACTGTTCTTTCAAAAGGGAATCAAAACTAATTTTGTCTTTTTAAAATTTTTCTATTATTCCCTTTGATTTTTCAAAATTGATCTTTTGGGTTTTCTGTCTGAAGAAATTTTGCTGATCCTTTTCTTTATTTTAAAACCCCTTTTGTTTGATAGCCCACAAGGTCCCTTTGAAATTTAGTTTTTTTTTACTCAAAGTAATTTTCTCTTCAAATTTTCTTTAGGTTGCCCCTTCCTTTTTTAAACTTTCCCTTCTTTAAAAGTCCCGCCCCATTTCATTTTTTAAAGGGAGTTTTCCCGTTTCTGTTTCTTTAATGTCCCCTTTTATTTTTTTTTATTTTTCTCATCCTTTAAAAATTTGAAAAATTTAAATTTTTTTTAAAACTCTGGGAGAGAAATTTTAGTAAGCACATTTTTTCCATTTCGTTGGAATTCCTCTGTAAAATGAAAAAGTTGGTCTTTTATTTTTTTGGAGACCTCTGGGGCACTCTTTTTCCCTTGTTTGAGATACAGGGCTAAGCTTCTCAGAGCCCCCACCAAATTTTCACCCTTTTTTAATAGCTAACTTTTTCAAAGTTTTTTTAATGCGGAAACTGCATTTTGATTTTCACTCGTACTTAAAATTGACATCAAAAACATCAAGAAACCCGGGTTGCCCCCGAATTTTGAGCCCTTTTTCCACTTTTTGGAAATATCGTTTTTTAGTTTTTTTATCACTATTACAACTAGTTACAAGGGCTGCAAGATCGCCCCAAATTCATCCAGAGGAAAATGGATTCCCAACCATTTTTTACTTCTACTATTGCCGGAGGCCAGATTTTAAATCCCCCCATGCTGGACACGGCGGCCCCATTTTGGCAGGAGATGAAACAACCCCCTACCAAAGCTGAGGGAAATTTTTTTTTGTTAGCTTAATTGTGGTTTATTTTTTCATATTGCCAAAAAATTTTATACAGCCCCCAAACGCTCAATAAAAAAAAAATTAAACAAAAAAAAATCAATGTAAAAAGGGAACCCCCGGGGAAAGCGAGAATCCAAATTCCAAACATACAAACAAAGAGAAATTTGTTTCCCCCCCAATACTGAGGCCCTTCCCGAAAAGTAGAAATTAACCCAAAGGGGGTTTTTTCCTAGAGCTTTGGGGTTTGGGAATGGGCCGGAAAGTTTAAGCCCTTTGGAAATTCAGGGGGGCTTGTCCCACTAGAAATTCAAAAAAAAATTTTCCCCGGGCCCCTTTTCGAAATTAAAACTCTTTTTTTTTTAAAATTACGAAATTTTAAAATTTCCAAAATAGAAACCCCCAAATTAAAATAAGCTTTGGGGAAATTAAAACCCCTTTAAATCATAGCAGGGACCATATACTTCTGGGAACAAAGACTAAAAAAACCTTTTCCACCGGAAGTAACAAACCCCCAAAATATCAACCAGGACCATTTTTTTAAGAAAAACAAAACAAAAAAATAAAATATTTAAAAAACAAAATTTGCACCTTTATGAAAAATCAATATAAAAACAAATATACTTTGTATTACTATTGTATTACTATTGTTTTTTCATAATTTTGAAAAATTTTTTTTTTTAAAATATTTTTATTTATTTTGTTTTGTTTTGCAAAAATGTCATGTATAAAGACGTGAAGTTTTGGTTTTGAGTTTTCCGGAAAAAAAGGGGTATTTGGGTCTTTTTTTTCCTAATGTAAAAAGGTCATGCAGATTGGGGGTTTTCTAATCCCCGAAACGCTGAGCAAATTTTTGGAACTATTTTTGGGAATTTTTAAATTTTCGTAATTTAAAATAAAGGGGTTTTAATACAAAGGGACCGAAAAATTCTATTTTTTGAATACTAGTTGTACAAGCCCATCTAAAACCAGGGGCTAACCCCGGGCCCCTTAACCACCTCCACCTCTGGGAAAACTACCCTTTGGGTTTTAAATTTTCAAGGGTGGGGAGCCCCCCCCTCAGAAATTGGGGCGAAGCACTTTCCTCTTTTTTATGTTTGGAATTTGGATTCCCCTTTCCCCGGGATACTTTTTACATTGATTTACAATTTGTAATTTAAATTATTTTTGGGCCGGGGACTTTAAAAAATTTTTTGGCAATATGAATAAAAACCAAAATTTCCCCACTAACCAAAAAAATCCATCAGTTTGGGATAGGGGTTGTTTAAATTTTCCTGCCAGAGATCCCCGTGTCCACATGGGGATTTAACATTTTAGCCCCCCCAATAGTCGGGAAGAAAAATGGGCCTACCTTTTTACCTCTTGATGAATCGAGCAACTTTGAAAGGCCCCTTTAACAAATTTTGTAATAGTGTTTAAAAAATACAAAACCCCGAAAACCCAAAATTTGAAAAGGGGCTCAAATCCCCGGGGCCAACGTTTTTTTAAATTTTTTTTTAAATGTAAAATAGTCCCGATACGAGTAAAAAACAAACATGCAGTCCCGCATTAAAAAAACCCTAAAAAAATTAGCTATAAAAGAGGTAAAATTTGGGGGATTTCTGAGACCTTACTTTGTATCTCAACAAGAAAAGGGTTTCCCAAACCCTCCGAATCAAAAAAAACCCAAATTTTTTCATAAACAGAGGATTTCCCAAACAGAAATGGAACAATTTTGTTACTAATTGCCTCTAATTTAATAAAATTAAATTAAATAAAATTTTGAGGTTTGAGAAACTAATAAAAATAAAAGGGGGATTTTTAAAAAAAACGGGGAACGAAATCTCTTAAAAATATGAAATGACCAGCACTTTTTAAAAAAAAAGGGAAAGTTAAAAATGAGAGCAACCTAAAAAAATTAAAAAGAATAAATTTCAAAAAAAAAAAAAATCAAAATTTCAAAGGGAAACCTTTTGGGGGGGGGACTTTTAAAAAAACAAACAAATAGATATACATAAAGAAGGGTCAGCAAGATTTCTTCAAAACAAACCCAAGAAGATCAAATTTTTTAAAAAACAAGGCCAAAAAATGAAAAATTTAAAAAAGACAAGTTTTTGTTTTGTTCTTTAAAAGAACATTTTCCCCCCCCTTTTGGGGCCCTTTTTGAAAAAGATGACACAGCGATTTCTCAGAAGAAATCCTAATTTTCAGGGATTAAATTTTTTAGGCAATCGGAACAAGTAACATCAGGTCAAAAAACGCATCAAAAAAAAGCAACAGGGGAACCCAAAACGGCCGGTAAAAAAATACAAGAAGTGGAGGCAGGGATTTCACCAGAAGAAGAAAAAAAACGCTAATTCCTTTACACCCGAATCGTCCATAGAAATTTACTTAAACCCCTCCTCTTTTTCAACAAAATGCGATCAATTGTCCCCCATTTAAATTTTTACTTAGTTTTGTTTTCCCACAAATAATTTTTTAAAATTTTTTTAATAACCCTTGTGGATAAATTTAAAAAATTTTTTCGTGCATTTTAAAAAAACTAAACCTTTCCCCAAAAAATTTAAAATCATGATAGTATTTTCTCAAAAAGAAACGAGGGTATTAAGGGGAATGAAAACTCTGAATTTTTCCTTCCCATGAACCCGGGGGCTCTTTTAGATCCCAAAATCTTTTGGAAAATTTGTAGTAATCCCCACAGAGAAACTCTTTTGGGGAAACATCTTTCAATTTCCCTAATCCCTCATTCTACCCTATTAGAACACCACAGAAAGCATTTGACAGGGTTTTTTAAAACGTAATGGAGAGGGAGTTAAGGGGCCCTTTCCTACTGAATTTTTCAAAACCAGCCAAACTTGACTCAAAATTAACAAAAAATCAAAGAATTGCCTTAAGCAATTAAAATGAGGAGAGGAATATTGTGATCAAGTGGCTGACAAGGGGGGGGAAAGGGTTTTTGGGCAGGAAAATGATATGTACAAGGGGCTGCAAAATTTACATATTTGGGGGATACCTCTAAAATATAGGGGGTTTGGAAAAGAAAATCCCCCCGAGTCAATATAGTGTCAAACTTGCACAAATTATTTAAAAGGGAAGGGGTTTTTTTCAAGGGGGTTATTGATGACAAACAGTTCAAGTATCTTATGGTAGAGGATCCTATTACACCCCCTTTCCTGGACTCCCCAAAAAAGGGATAATTTCCCCCAAAAACCCCCCCCCCCTTTAGGGCCCCAAATTTTTGCCCGGCAAAAGCCCCCCTTAATGAAAAAGGGGGGTGGGGAATGGGGGGGATGGGGTGCTTTTAACCCTTAGTGATTGTACACCCAGTTTTTTGTGAAAGACACACACAAACCCCCAAAACTTTTGATGGGTTTCTAGGGAAAAGAAATTTCCCTTATCCCCGTGCGATGTATCGCATTGTTTTCGTGTACCCGCACGGGCTTAGCCCTTTAAATGCTTTAGCACACCACCTTTTTCAGCGACGACTCATATTCTGAAGACCCTTTTTGAATTTATTTTTCAGCTTTTGAATATTTATTAAAAAATAATTTTTTTTTTTTTAATGGAACATATTATTTCAAATAAAAGGGGGCCCCCAAAGGGGGCTAAATTTTCCCCCTCCCCTTTGCCAACTCTATATGGCTTTGGGGGGAGGAAAAAAAACATTTTTTTCCCTTACAAATTTCCCTTTTTTTTAATTTCATAATACTTTTGGGAGATTTATCGACGATGGGATTGGGGGTGTGGGGGGGTAATGGTTTTTAGGTATTGATCATTTTGGTTTAATTACTTTAAAGCAACCCAAATTTTAAACTAAAATTCAAATTTTTCTAAAAAAAGGCAAATCAGCTTTTTTTTTTTAAATGGCCATTTTAAAAATCAGAGACAATATTGGGCTTTACATCTTTTTACAAAAAAGCAGTTCGGGAAAAACAATACTAAAATGCAGAAACAAACATTTCCCAAAACATACCCTAAAAGCTATACCAAATGGGGGGGTTTACAAAAGTAAAAAAGGCTTTTTTTCTGAAAAAGGTGAACTAATTATCCAGAACAACTTACCCCAAAAACGTCAAGGGAAAAAGGGGGTACCCAATGTGGAACATAGATAGGGCAAAACACTTTGGTTTCCAAAAAAAAAATAGGCAAGAATTAATACATAAAAGAAAAAAAAAAAAAGGAAAAAAAAAAAGACCCAAAGCCACAGCTGTTTTCCTTTTAAAAAATTTTTTTAACACATTTAGGCAATCAATATAAACAGATTAAATGAATTAATAAAGAAAAATTTTTCCCATCCTTCCAAGGGAAAGGGAACAGCTAAATTTTTATAAGGGAGTTAGATAAAGTACCTAACTTTTGGGCCCCTCTTTAGCAAAAGATGCCCTTTTTCCAAGTCTCTTCAATATACGGGCAGTTACACCTCTTTGGGGTTGGTTAATGGCAAAATTTTAAAAAGCAGAATTTCGATGTAACATGTGTCAATACACAAACAAAATTTCACATTTTTCTGCCCAAAAAGGTTCACGGTTCCCGTAAAAAAGTTTTATAAACTTCAATTCCGAATCAGTTATTTATGCCCTAAAACAAACAGTGTGACCTAATTTTCATTGGCCATTTCCATTAAAAAAATTTAAAAAGGAGAAAAAATGAACATAAACTCATATAAAAAATATAGGTTTAAATTAAAAAATTTCTGGTTCTTCAAAGCAAATTTTGGGATCAAATTTACGAGGAACATGTCTAACTTTTGTTTTTTTGGGGTAGAGAAGGGAAAACTTTGGCCCTCCAGGAAAGGGGGTTTAAAAAAAGTTCTCTTTAAGAGGGGAAACTTTTTGGGTTTTTTAAATTTTTAAAAACTAGAATACCATATGGTTTTAAAAAATTTAAAAAAAGGGTACTTTGTATTACTAAATTTAATTTTTTAATTTAAAGGGGTGAAAAATGTTTTTAAATATTTTATTTATTTTTTTTTTCTTTTTCAAATGTAAAGTGAAACATGAAATGAATTTTGGTTTGTTACTTCCGGAAAGGGGGGTTATTTTTGTCTTTTTTTCCTAGAAGTATATTTACAGGGTATGATTAAGGGTTTTTTAATACCCAAACGCGTGAAACTAATTTGGAACTATTATGGAATTTTTAAATTTCGTAATTTAAAATAAAGTTTTTAATACGAAGGACCGGGAGAAAATTTTCTATTTTTGAAACATTTTTTGAAGCAATTTGGGGTTTGATTTTTTTTGTTTTTACCAGTAATAATTTGGGTCGTAAAAAAAACTGAAAATTGATAGCAAAGGACTGGGTAATGTTTACTATGTTTTTTTAGACACTAGAAAGCAAAAAAAAGAAAAATAAAAGTTGTCCTTTTGGGTAATGATCATATTTATTTTCTAATAAATTTGTAATGGAAAGATTTTTGAACTATTTTAACTACTGCCCATTTTGTAATGTCAAGGATTAAGTTAATAAAAACAATTTGAAAAAAAAAAAAAAAAGAAGCAAACACTGAAAATATCACAAGGGGGGTAAAAATAAAATAACCCAAAAACACCTAAAACCTGGCAAAGTATATTGCCACAAAGTAAAGAAAATGTCAAAATGCAATGGGGACAAAGTGCCACATATAATAAGATACAAAATCAAAAAGTGCCACAAATTTGAAAACAAAAAATACCCATAGATATAATGTAAAATTAAAAAAACAAAATATAAAGATGCCAAATGAGGGGGATAATAAAAGAACAAAAAAAAAATAACGCATATAAAAAAGTATCCCAAATAACACCCTTGCTATGCATCTATGACACTTTTTAATATTTTGGGCATATACTTTGCCAGATTAGGTGTGTTAGATTTTCTTCTCGCCCTGTATATAATTTTATGTTTGCTTTTTAATTGTTTTTATATTTTTTTTTCTGGGGGTTTTTTGCCTTAATAAAATTTCATGTTTTAAATTTTTTATTAAATTTTGGTTTTGCGCCAATTTCTGTGTCCTCATTTTCTGGTTTGGGCCCCTATTATATGCTTTTTAAACACAGTGGCTACCCTTTAATTTTTTTATTAGGGGCCCGCATTTTTTTATTTCTGGCAGACCTTGGTTGATCACCCCGGGAATTCCTACCACAAGGCGAGATGTCAGCCTGTTCAATGTCGCTGTCCCAATTTGGGGAAAAAAGAAGAAATGAGAAGACAGGCAAAGTTGAGTGGAGGGGAAAGCCTGCAGGGCGGGTTTTTTTTTAGAAAAAATGGTGGGACAGTGATCCGGCGTACTCAAGTGTAATTGGATGTCACATCCCAAGTCTAGGGTGGCAAACAGTGTTAAAACAAAAATAATAGAAGGTAACTTTGAATGACGAGCCAGACGTCCAGCTACAGTTGTTCCATTGACTTGCCACCACTGCTCTCAAAAGCTAGCATGATTTCCACTTTTGATAGCTAGAACCTGGTCTGGAGACATGGGCAATGCCATGAAGAGGTCTTCAAAAGGGAATGTCATACTAGTCCTACTCCTGAGAGAATGGTGTTTGGGTGGCACTAGTACCAAAGCCGGTCCCCTCTAGTCTTCATCCAGTTACACTAACAGCTGGGCGTTACATGATTTGGTTTGTGGAACCATATATGGCCATTTCTTCAAAAAAATGCTAGGCCTCCTGTTGCTCATACTACTGTGCGCAGAACTCCCATGGTCTAAAATGTGCTACCATGACTTACAGCATCTCCAGACTTGTCTGGGACATCATTGGTCTGCAGTTTTTTCTTTGAACTAAGGCCAGATGAGGTAATATACGTGAGAGCAGTTCTAAACTTTTACACTCAGTACCTTGTGTCTTCAGATGTTTATGACGGGTCAGTGCTTACAGCTTAATCGTTATATACTTACTTTATTTTACCATTACCTTCATCTTTTGAAGGACATAGCTACGCAGAGCAGAACATTTACTTCTCTTAACATCCTCCGTACGACACACATAATAGTTATTGTTGCTACAATATACCACAAAGTGCACTTTAAAAAAAAAAAAAAAAAACTAGAAAAAAACTAAAAGATAAATAATTGTTACTGATTGGAAAAACTGTTTCTGTAGTCCTTAAAGGGGTTTTGCCACGAAGTAAAACTGACGTGAGAAGCTTGCAAATTAAATAACAAATATTTTCACCATTTATTATTATTAAATATTCTGTAGCGTTTTTGTTTTAGCTGCTCCTTTAGTGATTCATTGTTTACAGCTCGACTCCGGGGGTTTCCCGACCAGGGCTGAGAGCTCCTCAGTCCTGGGCGCACATGCTCAACATCACCTCTCCTCTCAGGCAGCTACTGAGTGTTCAACCCCAGGTGCTGTCATTCTAACCCCGTCCTCTGTGCTTTTTAGTAATTGTCAAACACTGCCAAAAATAATGTGCATTGAAAAAGAAAAAAAAAGAAAACATACACAGATTTGGTTTCCTGCAGTATTTGGGAAACCCAGGACTCTGTGCCTGGAGGAAAAAACTTTACCTCTCAGCTACTCACAATGCTTTACATAAACAGACCTTTCTTTGACTACAGAGAGGAAAGACGTGATGATATCATCCTGCTGGGTCACATGATATGCAATTCAAACAAATCACACACGCCCATTTCTGAGCACACAGAGCTGAAGAGCTGGATACAGGGGGTATGAAATGAGATCATGGCAAAACCCCTTTAAGGCTATGTTACACAGCATGGTATTCTCATTGGGTTTTTGGCAGATTCAGTATTTAGAGGGGGTTGTTGGAAGTTATTGGATGGTCAGTTTAAAAAAGGGCATTCAGCAATATGTATAGGTAAAGTGATTTTCTCACTGTAATGATTAGCGTTTAACACATAAGAAAAGGTAAATGAAGACTATTACTAAATACATTGTGCATTTTGACATACGCGCTAAAATATGCTTCAACCAATGTTCAGAGCACTTTTCATTACTTCCCATGTAAAATACGCATTATCAGTCACACCACACGTACTTTACAAGCGTAATTGCCTTGTCAAATCTTGAAGTGTTTACGTGAGTAAAAGCCCCATAGGGTGAATTCACACGGCGTATTCCTGAAGTACAACAGCGCATACTGTACGCGCCGCTATATGCTGGGTGTTCTAGAAGTATGTGCTGTCCAGGGCATACTTCTAAAGCATTCTGTGCCGGCCCCTATTCTCTCAATGAGTGCTACGATTTTTGCAGCGCAATTACACCCCGAAGCACGACCAGCAATTACGCCGTGTGAACACACCCATAGAAAAAATAGTAAAGCCTATTTTTGGCGCAGAAAACACCACAAAATACACTCCACACTTGTTTTAAATACGCGTTTAAGATTTGCTTAAAAAATACCTCTAATCAGGTATTTTTCGAAGCAGATTTGAAAGCATTTTACACTTCAAAATATGCCATGTGAACATACCTTTAGAGTACACAAGTTCCTCTTGGCTACCGACTACCTCTCCCTTCCCCTCTCTCCTCTCTCTCATCTGACTGCACCACAAGCTGCTGTTTGACCATGGTGAGTCACCTCTCTACAGAGTCTTATCTCTAGCAACGGAGTTTGTTTACCTAAGTAACTGACAAGCGTTCAGCCTTTTAGAGCTCTGTAGCCTTGTGAACTACATATTATAAATCTCCTGCACTCATATCACCATAACAGGAATAGATAGGAATAGCAGAGCTGATATGCCAATTACTACTATAAAACCATCACTGCCTGCACAGGAAGTGTGAATCAAAGCTGCTTAATGGGGAAAAATTACTGGGGGTGTTGGAAACAGCAGGACTCTGAATTTTGTATGAAGTCAACAGTGACCCGACTAATGTTTTACCGCCACTGTTTGCAATGCTGTTCTATTTCAGTTCCAGGAGAAGACATGTATTCCGTGATTTGGTGTACTGCGACCCCCAAGCTTCTGCATCCAAAAGTGTGAACTAAAAACCATGAAGTGTAATGTGCCATTGTTTTTTTGTTTTTAAAGAAAATAAAGTTATCTGTATCCTCAATACAGTCTTTGACTACGTCTTTTAATAGGGAACACGTAACCACCAGCTTACAGATTGTTTATAACGTCGTTAAGGACATTTTTGCTGGTCAAAGGAGACAGCTGTTCACTGTATATGACTGGTGTAAGAGCATGTGTTTGTATAACAGGTTTCCTGGGTGCATGTCGCCTGCAAACAAGATTTATATGGATTGATTGAGGAGTAAAGCACAAGAGAATGCATTCTCTGTATATACCCGCGATACTTCCATGGGTCAGTAACAAGCTCTTCTCAGTCTCTGCGATTCTAAATACTGTACGTGCAAATACATGAACCTTTATGAGCATATTTGTAGTTTTCTTTTGGAGAAGATCCAACGATTACATTGGTTCTATGGCCTCTTTACTTGTGTTCACTGTACTTTTCTAGAAGCCCATGGCCAATTGGGCCTCCTCATTTTATGACTTATTTTGACTCAAATTTTTAAAACTCTGTAACTCTTATATGACCAAGGGTCTACAGTCTATGCTGCTAGTTTATATTTTCCGATAACCAAGGTTGTATCAAGATTTCACTGTAGTTTACAAAGTACAGAAATTCTAGCTTTGATGTTCTTTGTCAATCTTTGTAGCAACCCATCAAGTCCTAAAGTGTTTCTGTTTTGTCCAAAATAGTCTTTTAAAATGCTCATACATATAAAATAGCTGTCTTTGGCCAACAGCTCGTCTTTGTCAGCACATGGCTATCTTTCCAAATGGCCTGGTATTTGTCAAGGTCATGGGAGATGAGTGGCTGTCAGTCAAATTTTACAACATCTATCACATAGGGAAATAAAAGTACCTGGCAGGTTCAAAGGGGTTGTATCATCAGAGAAACCTACCTTCAAATAGGAGATGCCACAGTGATCAGCTGATTGCCCCAAGTCTGCTTTATGGCACCACATGCAAACAGTTTTGCTTGGTGTTGAATATGATATGTTTGATACGTAATAATATTATTGTACATGATTCAATATAAAGGGTTAATTACATGCATAGCTGACTTTACTTCATTTGATTAAGCAGCTATTTTGGAGCAGTGAGGGGGATGAAACTACTGAATGGGTATATTTCTATATATGTAGACAAGCACTAATGACTGCCTTACACGGGTAAAAGTAGTCGGGGGCAGACGAAACGGCGACTTTATGCAGGGCTGAACCATTTTTTCTGGCATCAAAAAAGCTGAGTAACCTTCAAAAGGCGTATGAACATTGATTCCATTTTTTTGGCGCAAAAAAGCCCCTGCGGCATTTTTTCATTGCCAACGATTTGGGGGTTTTCTTGGAGGCTGTCAAACCCCCCATTATAGAAATTAAACACATTTAGGGAAAGTTTGATGCCAAACCTAGTGCAGAACATTAGAACAGCTAACCAGTTTTAAAAAATGGTGCCCGAGCCTGACTTGTGGGATTGGGTCTACACGCCCTGTATTAAGACCGCAGAAAACAACCAGACCAGGGAAAAGGTGGTGCCCCGAGCCGACTTGTGATTTCTCTACACTGTCCTGTATTATACCTGCAAAGAACACCAGACCAGGTAAAGGGTTTGGGGCCTACCCGACTTGTGGTATTGGCCCCACAGGCCCTTTGTTTTACCTGCAGAAGAACACCAGGCCCAAAGGTAAAGGTGGTGCCTAGCCAACTTGTGGTTTTGCACTACACTGTCCTTTTATGTATGACTGCAGAAGAACAACCAGACCAGGGTAAAGGGGTGCCTGACCCAAACTTGTGGATTGGCTCTACACTGCCTGTATGTATGACCTGCAGAAGAACATCAGACCAGGATAAAGGTGGTGCCTGAGCCAGACTTGTGGTATTGGCTCTACACTGCCCTGTATGTATGATCTGCAGAAAACAGCCAAAACCCAGGGTAAAGGTGGTGCCTGAGCCGACTTGTGGTATTGGCTCTACACTGCCCTGTATGTTATGACCTGCAGAAGAACAACCAGACCAGGTAAAGGGGTGCCTAGCCAGACTTGTGTATTGACTCTACACTGCTCTTATTGTATGAACGCAGTAGAACAGCCAGACCAGGTAAAGGTGGTGCCTGAGCCAGACTTGTGGTATTGCCTCTACACTCCCCCTTATGTATGACCTGCAGAAGAACAGCCAGACCAGGGTAAAGGGGGTGCCTGAGCCAGACTTGGGGTATTGGCACAACACTGCCCTGTATATATGACCCTGCAAAGAACAGCCAGACCAGGGAAAAGGGTGGTGCCTGAGCCAGACTTGGGGTATTGGCACTACACTGCCCTGTATGTATGACCTGCAGAAGAACAGCCAGACCAGGCTAAAGGTGGTGCCTGAGTCAGACTTGTGGTATTGGCACTAGAATACTCCTGTATGTATGACCTGCAGAAGAACAGGTTCATACATTCTACATACATTTAGCTTCTAACTGAGCTGTTATGCTGACAGTGCAGGAGATTTTTATCTTAAGAAAACACAAGGTATGTGTGCTATGAGGACTGAATACAATTCCTTTATCTGTACACAGAAGCTAATCTTGTTAGAGATAATTAGTTTTTCTCCAAAGTTCAGTCCTGTCAGTCCTACTGTGAGATGAGTTCACTCCCTGCTCTCTGCTCTCTCATGTAATTGGATAACAGAATATGGTCTGGTATGCAGGTCACCGTAGACACATGTCTGCACTTAATAGTACATAAAAGTGCCTCTTATCTCCTGACTAAAGTATAATATATTGACCAATGTATTTAGAAAAAGTCTTCATTTAACTGGTCCTTCATTTTGAAAGCTAATCTTTGTAGCGAGAAAACCTCTTTAACAAGCCTGCAAGAAGAGAGCTGCTCTAAAAAGCAGCTCTCCATTCTGGCTTATAGCGGGAGGTCCCAATATATGAAATAATACACTGGCCCTACAGTCAATGTCTCCAAGTCAGAAAACAAGTGCCAGTAGCTTCAGAGATCAGCACATGTGCAGTAACAGATCTTGCTCAAGCTGTTCCTCGCTGATGCTCTGGTCTCTGAAGCTCTTGGCACTAATTTTTGCTGACTCTGGACAATGAGCGCATTAGTAACAAGCTCTAGTATATGCCATTTCTGTCTAGATAGGCCGCTGTAACTGTGTATGTATATATATATATATATATATATATATATAGTGGCAGAGCGACCACTGGTAGTCGCATGTTTCTGCCACTAGAGGGTGCGCAGCCGGAGACCTGCAAACAACACACCACCAAGAGTACCTGGCCTTGGTTGGATAGGAGCCAGCCATATGAGTTATCAGCCGCAGTAAGTGGTAGGCAGCCATTTATGATTAGTGTAGCTTTTCAGCCGTTCCTTGATCGGCTCTTTTTGGGAGTAGACAATGCGTTGGGTGGGCGTCTACTCCCGTGTTCCAGGCCAGGTCTTGGACACATCTTTGGAGGCCTATAAAAGCCTGGTACTATGAGTTATCTAGGGGCATGGTCTGCTACCTGGATGTTGGAGCAGCAGAGCTGAGTAAAGAGCTCTGGCCCCAAGAGGCTGAGGGAAGCCTATACCATGTGGTGGGTTCTGAGGTGCATTGGTGGTACCGGATGCTAGGTCCAGGCCACATATAGAGAGGGACTAACGTGTTTAGTCAGTGGCCAGATGGCCTGAGGTTTTTGTTTGTATCGTTTATTTCTTCTGTGCCTCAATAAAGCTGGCTGAGACCAGTGTTAAACTGATAATTAGCAGTAAAGGATTGCCAGCTTCTTCCGAGACATCAGACGAGGTAAGGATAAAACATCCATACTTTATTGGCAACTAAATAAAATCTTGAAAGATGGTACAGCATAACACGCATAGACCGCCATTAATTAATGCGGTATGATGCTTTTTGCAACCATTAGACTGACGCGTGTCGGATTATGTCCTTAGTCATAGTCTATTAAACAGAAGATAATACCACCTAATTAAAGGAAGTTGCATAATCACATGATCAGGAAAAAAACACTCCCACCCCTCTCGTACCTTACAAACATATATACATCAGTGATAAACTGAAGCCTGGTGTCTGAGTGCCATTTCGCCTATGAAAGACGGCGATCCCAGAAGCCAAGCGTGGCCAAGATGACGCCCAAGCGTGAGTGAGGCGCCACAATATATATATATATATATATATATATATATATATATATATATATATATTTATATATATTTATATTTTACCTTTACAAAAATATTTTAGCATCACTTTTGCTGTTTTAAAAAATAGATACATTAATGAAAAAAAAATCTGATTTTTTTCAATAGTTTCCTCTGGTATTATAAAAAAAACGAATGTAAAAATTACATTAAAAAGACCTAGATATAATAAAAAATGCAAAACATTTTGTAGAATAACCAAGACCAAATAAGCATTATAGTGTACTGAAGTTACTTATTATGCTGCATATTACTCTTACCATCAAACATTCACCTCTTAAATGTAGGAGCCGACTGCACATTAACGAAAAAAAATAATCATTTTCAATAGAACCATTTTAAAATGATTTTAAAGCAATTGTTGGCTTTGCTGGAAGCATCTCAGAGAAAAAAAGCAGGACAATTATGACAGCAAATAATCGCCCTAAATATCTATTGTAAAATTCCGACACAAAAGCCAGAGCCACACACTGTGCAATTAATAGCAGGTCACAGACTGAACTTCAGAATGAGAGTAATGGAAAAATCAAACCATGCACTGAATACAAGCCCCGAACTATTCAAGCCCATAACCCTCCACACTATTACTGTGAAATGCCAGCCACCGCAGGAGGCATTGCCCAGACAATGGGATAAATCCACAGATGGTTACATGGAGCTGTCTCTGTGAAAGGAGAAAGAAGGCAACGTCCAGACAGTGAAGCATCAGACCACTCTCTGCTTACTTCAGAACTTTTACTGTATATCTTCTATCCTGGCTTGTTTTTTGTCTTCACTAAAATCTTTGTGAAATCTACAATCTACTTCCCATGCAAGTGAATATTTTCAGTAGAACATTTTTGCGCAGATTTTTGCCACCATTGTGGGAAAAAAACCCGTTGCTGAAATAATTGCCATGTCACTTGTTCTGGTGAAAAATACATTGAACATTGAGTGACAATGGCGCTAATCCTCGTGCAAATCTGCTGTGGATCGGTGGGCAGTGGTATAGCTTGATGGGAGGAGGGCAGTTTGCCCTGGGTGATTGCTTTATTGCAAATTTGTTAACTGTCTGCAAACATCTGGTAGACTCCCCAAAAAAGAAGGTCCCTCCTCTGTGGAAGGTCCCTTCCCTGTGCCCTGTGCAGAGTACACTGAACCCCTTAAGCCCCAGGCCTGAAAAGTAATTAATGACCAGAAACTTTTTTTAGTTTTTGCCTCCTTGCGTTTCAACAGTTGTAACTTTTTTATTTTTTCAGTGATACAGTTGTATGAGGCCTCGTTTTATTCGAGATGAGTTGTACTTTATGGAGGAATAGTTTAAGTTCACTTATAAATAATTATTACGGTCGTGTGAATACCTAATATGTGTAGGGGTTTTTTGTGTGTGTAATGTATGCACAATAATTTTTATTAAATATTTATTTTTTTTATTTTTTAAATCTTTTTTTACACTTTTTTTATGTTTGGTTTACTTTTTTTAAAAAATCCATGAAGTGATATCTGTGTTACTTTTTTTTTTTTTTTTAAACTTGGTAATGTATTAGCACATTCATATTTGCTAATACATTATAATCTGTGTCAGTCTGACACAGGCAGTGATCAGGACAGCACACACTCTGCCCTGATCACTGGCTTGTTACACAGACAGTCCGTTGGCTACTCTAGGTCCCCAGGCCCCCAGCCATTCTCCGGGCTCTGTCGGGTCAGCGGGTGTCCTGATCACCCGACAGAGCAGGGAAACCCTGGGCAGCGGAGAGGATCAAAGTGTTACAGCCCCACTCGTAGCGCTGCTGCGATGCCGGGCGCCGCAAACTCCGATGTTTGCAGCGACTTCAAAAGATGTTGCTGCAGACGAACAACCTGAAATGCCCGCCGTCAGAAGACAGTGGGCGGTCGTTAAGGAGTTAAGGTGTTCAGATAGTGAGGCCTCAAAAGTTGTGCCTGCACCTTCTGCAGCTGCTGAAAACATATACCCGAGATCGTAATGACTGGGATCAGAACTAGCTCCGTTCTGGACCGCTTAACCTCCTAGATGCCATGGTCAATAGTGACAACAGCATCTAGGTGGTTGACAGAGGTAGAGGGCTCCCTCTTCCACCCATAGGCATTCCCACAACATAATTGCAGGCTGCTAATGGTTGCATGGCAACCAGAGGCGAAGTCACACCCTCTGTGTCTGCCATTTACAGGAGCCTATTAAGCCCTGCCCGAGAGAGAGTCTAATGGCTGTCATGGGCATATTAAATTGGAATATAGTAATGCATTACCATGTATTATAAATGAGATGAAGTGATCCTATAGTCCACTCCCAACGCAATTAATTAAAAAAAGTTTGAACAATTAAATAGATGAAATAAAAGCACTGGACCTCTATCCCCTGATGAGGCCAGTTTGCTGGTGACACAGGGAGGTCAGGCATTACATTTTAATTTGTGATTTTCGACCTCTTTTTTGTGTTACCCGCTGCAGAGGGTTCCACAAGGAAACCTTATATGCTTCATGCCCACCCAATTAGGGCTATGCCCCAATAAATTTTTTTTGCAGTTGCAAACAGTTATATAGGGTTTCCCTGTTTAATAAGGTTTCCACCAGATTTTTAAAATGAAAAAATTATTCTTTCAAAATTTAAAAAGGGTAAAAGTATGAGACAAACTGGAGGTTAGAAATCTTTTTTTTAAAAAAAGTGTTAAGTTTGCAAAAAAAAGCTAAGTTTTAGTGCTTTATGATTAGAACTAATAGAGTTTTTTTTTGTTTTATTTTTTTTTAAAATTTTTTTTTTTTTTTTTTTTTAAATTTTTTTTTTGTTTTTTTTTTTTTTTTTTTTTTTTTTTATTCTTTTTTAAAAAATTTTTTTTTTTGTTTTTTCTCCCAAAAAATTTTTAAAAGGGGTCTTAGAATATTTGACATGTAATGGGAATATATTTTTGGATTAGGAGGACCAAAAAAAAAATTGGACTTAAAATGGGATTTGGCTGCCCAAAGGGCAACAAATCAGGGGCCACCCCAAGGCAAAAGTTCTTATAGCCCCGTCTGCGTCACACATGCAACAGTTCTGCAGCACATTTGAGGCAGACATCTGAGGTTCAGTCTCTGATTTCTTCTTTGTAAATACTTGCTCAATTTTCATCTGATGTGTGAACTGTATCATGCTTCAATCTTTGCAAGGCCAAAAAGTTCTCTTTTAAAAAAACCATGGATATGTTTCAGGTAACACACCAATTTCCCCTCCTTTAACACACCCTTTGCACTCCTCTGTGTAAAAATGCCCCCAATGAAATTAAAACTGAGGGGCTTTAAAGGGGTTTTCCCCATTACATTAAATGGGTTTTAAATAGGGACAGTGAAAACAAGCAATTTGCAATTGGATGTCATAGCAAAGCTGTGTTGTTTTCACTGTCTCCCTATCTCATTTTGTGTAAACACTGTTCCCCAGTGCCGTCGAATCCCCTCCTTTCATGTCATTGGCTGCCGGCTCTACTAATTTACATTCTGTCTGGCCCCCGGTCGTATTCACGGGAGCGTGCATTCCTGCGCATGCTCCGTGATGCCGACCGCCTCTCTTTTGGTCTGCAGTGTAAATTGGTAGTAAACAGATTCTGGGTATGCAGAGGAGGGTGGAATCTGTGACTGAGCAAGAGCATTCCCTCCTCGTTGTGTGTCGTCCTTGAGATACGAGAGAGAGATTTGCACTAGGTGCGACGTATGCCTGTGGGGTTTGCGCTGTTTACTGACAGTGATCAGAGGTCCTGCAGCAGAGAGAGAGATCTTGTGCAGTCTCATGTAAACACAAACAGATAAAGTGTATAGATTGTTCTGCAGATCTTTAGAGGTCAGAGGTGTAATAATCTGCAGGATATATTACTGTGTGTGAGAGACAAAGAAAAAAAAATCACCAATTTTTCCCAGAGTTTTGAATGTCAAATACCGATTTTAATTACAAGGTATGGAGAGAGAATGAGAAATGTAGATATACACTATGGAGTTGCAATTAGCTTTTTACTTCCAATGATTCCTTAGTCTCCGATCACTGAGAATCTCTCCCTAACTCACACAGAATGAATTCTCATGTGCACACATTGGGGATGTGTCTGCAGAGAGAAGACACTCCCTGCTGGGAGGAGAAACACGCCCCTCCATTTCATAAGCTCTGCTTAGAACCCAGTATAAACGGCTGCCAAATGATGAAACGATAAAACCCCTTTAAGGGCTTATCCCCACTGCACTTTTTTTCAGCTGGTTTTGCAGACAGTTTTTGGTTTTGAAAGCCGTCTGCAAACCGGCTGACAAACTTTTACATGGACCTTAATGGAAAATCCGTGCGGCAGTCCCCACTGCACAGATTTTCCGCCGGACGGTTTTTTTTAGACCGTCGATGGTCCGAAAAACATAGAACATGTTCATTCTTCTGCCCGGTTTCAGACGGAATATGAACAAGTCTGTGTGAAGGGGGAGGGCTGTGTGCACAGCCCCAAAACGGTGTAAATACCGGTCGAGATTTCCAACTGGTATTTGCACTGTGCCGTGTGAACGGCCCCTAAGCCAAATTTTTCAGTGAGTGCAGAGTTTCTGAACAGTTGCAATTTGCAACAATATAAAAGCCAGGTGAAAGGGGAAAGAAACAAGTTGGACAAGTGGAGAAAAGAGGCATTTTATGTTACAGAGTTTATTATCTTTAAATTCACTATTGAATTAAGGGAAAATGTGAACAATAGGTACATTTAACTTCAGAGATTACAATGAAGTATAATGTGCATTTATAATCCTAGTGTCCTAGGATCCATAATGTCCCTGCCTCAACTATATCGCAGTTCTGACTGCAACCTCTGAAGTAATAGCTGGAGTTTGGAATATCTGGCTCCCGTAGAAATAAAATGAGTCATTGACTTGTATCCATAGCTTTGTATTCTATATCATGGCATATACATGGCGAGCACTTGCTCATGGGATTTTTGTAATATGAGGGCCACTATGAAGTGAAAGGGTGATACAGTTATTTATATGCACCACATTGGATTGATTTTAAATACTAGTGCATCTCAAAAAATTTGAATATTATTGAAAATGAAAAGGGTTCTCCAGGACTATCTTGTATTTGTTATAGGGCTCACAAATATATTATATTAAACCTTGTAATTCATACTGTAGTGAGTCTATACAATATATGGGTTTCTCTATTTGACTTAAATTATTGGTATCATTTATCTTTTCAGTGATATTCTAAGTTTTTTAGATGCACTAGTACTTTGACCACTGATGGAGTCTTGTTTGCCAGCTTTGAGGTTCTACATTATTCATGTGTTCATACAACTTTCTATTACTTCTTAGAAATCTGATTACCAAAGTCATTAGATGGGCTGCGTTCTATGAACTAGATTGTAAGGTTTTCTCACTTATGTGTCTGAGTTAAAGGGGACTTGTCTGGTGGTTTTAGGGGAAGGATGTGATCAAGGGAGAGAAGTTGAGCTCTATGACTTATAGGTTTATATGAATCATTGCAGTATTTCTGAGTAAAAAAGCAGAGACAATACTGACTGGACTCCTTAAGAGACAGTAAGAGTGCTGCTTACCCACATACAGTGGTTGTTCCAATATATGTTGAGTCCAGCACCAGGATTAATTAAATAGATAAAATTCCATGTTTATTGAAAATCCAAAAATTAAAAAGTATTCATGACATCTCCATCGGAAAAGACAGCAGACGCGTTTCGAGCAGCCTGCTCTTAATCGTTGCTGCATGGAACTGTCATTACACGTATTTAAAAAAACATATGTGCACCAATTGAGGAGCGTGAATAAATTACATGATCATGACCTCATGAAGGTCCTTGTACAGCTTTGTTTAAGCATAAGTCCATACATCCATAACATGATGCATAATGAACCGGATATACGAAGATTTATACATGTTTATAAAACATGAATAGAAATCAAATTGAGTAAAGTAATACATACATGTAGGAAAACACAGTTTACGATATTCCTAAAACAAAAGCATAAACATAAATCTCTCTGCATAGAATGGACTTAGAGGGGTTGTCTCGCTACAAGGAATAGCTTTCAACATGTTGGGAACACTAAATAAAGATGTTTTCCAAATATATTGCGTTCTTTTTTTGTTTGTTAAGGAGCTACAAATGACTTTATCACCTTCTGTGCTCTCTCTGGTTCCCCAAGTGACCGACCTATGTACTTATGATCCCCCCTGCAGTTTGTTCTATCTGATAGCAGGGAGCAACGTCATCACACAGGTCGCGGCAGCACAGAACTTCTGGACAGCGAGAGCCTGTTTGTTATCTGATCTTTCAGACAAAAGCCAGTAATTACTGCTGTTTATTTTAACTCAGAAGCTTCCCTGCTCCTGACAGCATGAAATGTATCTAGTTAGCAGAAGTCTGAATATAGGGAGCTCATATGCTAATGACAGACAGCTTGACCAGGAAGTGACAGAGCAAAGCATCATTATTTCATTCATGCATCCTATGAAACTTTGAGATGAGACAACCCCTTTAAATGTATGGAAATGAGAGCTGTTAAGGGAATATATTTGTACCGTTCTTACCATCTAGCTGGACAATATATAATTACATTACTGACAATTGATACCTATCTGTATTGTTCTGTCTGTCAACTATATGTGGATGGTACCAGAAAAAATAGGATACACCACCAGGAAATTGTGAACTTGTATATCAGAACATTTCTATGACATCAGATATGTGAATGTACAAAATGTATCAGGTGCTTGGAAGCATTTTTGTGACATTCATCAAGGAGATATAACAGTTTACCGGTTCTATGGCATAGAATTGGTCACTACCCCCATGAGAGGAGGCGACAGAACATCTGTATTATTTAAAAGAAAAGCATACTGGATTTTCCATGTGGACAGTCGGTACCCCAAGGGGTTAAATTACAAGAATGATTTGATACACATATATTAGGTAGTAAAAATGATGATAGAGTTAATATGTACAGTACATCATTTACATTATCCTTTATAGTTCATTTTAACAGATTTACATTATTTTTACATCTGGATCACAATCACATACTGCAACTTGATCGTACAAGTCATTATAGATACATTCATAGTTTTCCATTATACTTACCTTCATGGTTTTATTTTTTGAATATGGCATTTTCAATACAAAGGCATGATACAACTATTACTTTTCGCTTTATTAACAGCCTCATATCTTGTATTATAAATTGGCTAAAAACATAGAAAACCATGTTGCATCTTCTAAACAGCCCCCATAATTTTGGGGGCCTTATGCGCATGCGCCTCGAACATACATCTCCACATATAGTTGACAAACGAAACTAAAGATAGTACCCCTTGTTAAAGTAATTATAAATTGTCCATTAGATGGAAAGAACGTACATATACACGGGTAAAAAAAATTTTTCGCCCCCTTTAAATTTTTCCTTTTTGTTTCATTGCACCTTTTGGGTAAGATCCAAAAGTTCATTTTTTTCTCATTAATGTACACCTGCCCCCCTTTTGAAAGGAAAAAAGAAATTAAATTTTTTTTGCAAATTTTTTAAACAAGAAAAACGAATATTAATGTTTTAATATTCAGCCCCTTTGCCATATTGAGTAGAAGAACCCTTTTGAGCAGTACACCCTATTCTTCTTGGGAATGATACAAGTTTTTCCCCCTGGATTTGGGATCTTCTGCCATTTTTCCCTTGAGATCCTCCCATTCCCCTCATTTTTGGATGGAATGTTATGACCCCCTTTTTCCCAATCTTCCAGAGTGCTCATTTGGGTTTGGGTCAGGTTTCGGCGGGGCCCATCAAAATGGGCACAGAGTTGTTCTAAGCCGTGCTTGTTTATTTTAGCTGGGGCTTGGGGCATTGTCTTTTTGGGAAAGAAAACCTTCACCCATCTGACCCAAAAACCGGGAGGGGTTTTCATCCAATGTCTCTGACTGGGCCGTTTTTCATCTTTCTTCTATTGAAACCAGTCGTCCTGTCCCTGCAGTGAAAAAAACCCCATACATGATCTCCACCCCCCATGGTCATTTGGGTTTGTTTTGGCGGGTGATGACAGAGCCTTTTTTCCCCCACACATACCGCTTAAATTAGCACCAAAAAGTTCAATTTTTGTCTCATAACCAAGAATTTATTTCTCATATTTTCCCGGGGAGTCCTTATGTGATTTTTTGCAACTTATGCGCTTTCATGTTTTGCCCGAGAGAGGTTTCCCGTCGACACACCCCCGCATAAACCCCCGACGGTGAGGCTGCAGTGATTTTTTAAACTTGGGGGGGGAACTTTCCCCCCACTCCCAAGGCATTCTGGACCAGCCAAGTGATTTGGGTTTTTCTTTCCCCCTTTCCCCAAGGTTTCCCCCCTATGTTTAGTTTGACTGGCGGCCAGGTCGGGGAAACTTGTGGTCGTCCCCAAAACTTCTTCCATAAGGTTTTGGGGGGCCACTGTGCTTTTAGGAACCATTGGGCTGCAGAAATTTTTTTTGTCCCCTTGGGTAGATAAATCTGTCTCTAAAGCCCTTGGCATTTCCCTTTTACCTCAGTGCTTGACATGCACTTGAGCTGGATGTCCTTAATAACGGGGTTGCCTTTTCCCAATCAATCCAACAGTTTAAATAAAAACAGCGGACTCCCAAAAAGGAAAAAACAAGGGGACCAAAGGGAAAAAGATACATGAGTTTTTAAAAATGTGGTTCACAGCAAGGGTCTGAATACTTTAAGACCATGGATATTCTTTTTCTTGCTTAAAAAATTTTCAAAAATATCTAATTTCAGTTTTTTTTCTTCAAGATGGGGTCAGAGGTACTTATGACAAAAAAAATTAACTTTTTGGATCACAAAGTGGTGCAAGAAACAAAAAGTAAAAATTTAAAGGGGTCTGAATACTTTCCGTACCCATGGTATATTTCCTTAACAGCTCTCATTTCCATACATTTAAGTACGTTCTATGCAGAGAGGCTTACATTTTTTTTGTTTTAGGAACATTGTAAACTGTGCTTTCCTACATGTATGTACAGGGCTGCCATTATAACTATTAACCGTTTCCGGGGCCCAACAGCCAAAACAAAAGGAAAACCCTTTCGTCAAAAGCGACTTATCATTTTTCCCGAAAAAAACCCGAGAAGCGTTTTGACAAAAGCATTTGTATTTAAATAAATTTTTTTTTAATTTAAAAATTCTCCCCCAAATTGTACCTTTAAATGTACTTCAATACGAGAGCGCCCTGTGTTTTTTGTATTTTTTATATAGAATATGAAATACAAAATTTTCCTTTGGCTTGTAATAAACTGACCACTTACTCTATCTAATCTAATTTGTCTGTCTGTCTGTTATTCGTAACAATTAATGGGGGGGCCCAAAAACAAATTCAAAGCCCTTTTTCCCATACATAAAAAGTTACAAAACATCCACTAAACGGCACAAAGGATGTTAAAGAGGTAATTGTAACAATAGTTAATAATCAGTAATTCTAGAGAAACACCAAAGGGGGAAAATAAAATGATGGCCTTCAAGTTACAAAAGGAAAAACATATGTAAATGATACATGAGTAATGACCAATTTTTTTTGGGAAAAAATTAAAAAAAGTTTACATAATTTTGCCCCCCTTGCTGAGGGCACACAACTATGTCAAAAGCTGTTCCCCGGCTGTGCCCCTTACTGTAAATGCGCATTTTAGACTTACCCCTCAAATCTTATCTGAATGGGGTTAGTCCCCCCCAAAAGCTAGCTCCGCCCATGACAGTTTTTAAGGGTTTTTAACCTATTCAAAATAATATTTTTTTCACCAGGTGGGCGGGGTTTTAAAAAACTGACAAACCCCGAAGGACTTTTTCGAATGACTTTCTGGCCCGAAAAATGCAGAATTTTAGCATTAAAGGGGGTTTTCCCCCCTACAATGATTGGGTTTTTAAAAAATTAAAAAAATTTTTTAAAAAAAAAGCCCCTTTGCAATAAGTTTTTTACAAATGTCCTAAAAGATTTTTTTTTAGCCCTGTTTTTGCAGGGGTGGAAACAAACTCCCCAAAAATCCTTTTAGCAGCCGACCTGTTACCTTAAATTTTCGGCTGGGCAGGGCTTTGACTCCTCAGCTTTGAAGACGGCGGAGAAAAGGCCCCTCCCGCACAGAAAAAGCTTTTTGTAGTGAAAGGGGGGGGGGGCGGGGGGGGAACTCTGGCATCTTGTCCCCGCTTCCTGGATTAAAACCCGTGTGGGGCCCGCTTCCTCCTGCCCTTTTCTCCAATAGATGTGACAGCAGTGAACCCCCTTCCCTGTTTTCTATAATCATTTAAAGTGTTTGGGAAATGTGAAATATACCCAAAACTATAACCCGATCAGGGGGGGATGTGGAAAAAATTTCTTTATCTCTTTCCTTTTATTTAGTGAAAACCCTCCTGAGTTTAAAATAAACCCCTTTTCCCCCTTTTTGTTGCTTTGGAAAATTGGAACTTGTAAGCTAAGGGAGGGGGTTTAGTAAACCCTTGCATCCTCTTGCTCTGTTTTTTTAGGGAAACCACTTCACATTCCCTTACACTCCTAGATCACCCTTTTCCTGCAAAAAGACCTAGGGAGGGACCAAAAACCCGGTGTTAATTTTGGGAGCAAACCCCCTCCCCCCCCCCTGTATAAAAAGTTAGTACTCCCCCGTTGCTGATGGGAGGGGGGGGAGAGGGGCAGAAAAGGAAAAGACCAACTAGCACGCCCCTCATTTTAACTTTCCAAAGGGTCACTGACAGGCTGAAAACTCTTTAAAGGAAAAACCCTTTAAATATCAAAAATCCAGCCTCTTTCAGGAAAAAAGGGACCAAAAAACCTCTGGAAAAAAGCAGGGCTGACCAAATAGCTTGTTTGGGCCCCTTTGCAAGGGGGGGATTAAAACCCTTTTTGACAGGTTCTCTTTAATTTAAAAAAATGGCAGCGGAAGGAGGCCTTCACCCTTTCCCTATAAGGGTTTTGGGGGGATTAAATAAATTTAGCATTTAAGGGGACTGTAGAATATGATGCAAACCAGAGGTGTAACTTGGAATCCTTGTCCCCAAAAGGAAAATCTGTCCTTTTTTGCCCCCCAAAGGGAAAAAAGGGTTTTAAACCCTCATCTTTGACAGGGGTTTTTATAGTTTAAGGATGAAGCTATGGAACTTGTTGCCTCAAGATGTTATGATGGTTGATTAATCGAACAGGGGACAAAAGGTCTTTGGGTTTTTTCTTATGGGAAAAGAAATGACGGTTATGGGCCCCTTTGCACTGGCGATTAAAGTTGATCTGGGGATTTTTTTTTCCAATTTCATTTTTTTGGAGTAAACCCTTGTGACCAACCCCATTTTTTTTAAAAAGGAAAACCCCTTTTTTTGCCTTTTCCCATAGCAATTATAAAACCCGCAACCACCCCACTCAACATAGAAAAAATCGATTTTGTCTTCCATTTTTTTCATTTGTGCAGTTTCCCCTGTATTATCTGTGGCTTTTTTCACATATGGGTTAAATGGTACTTTAAATGCATTTTTTTATCATTCCCTTGCTCACCAGTGGGGGGTGTGTGAGCAAATGTGCTTTTTTTATCTGCACCTGTTTTTTTTTTTCCGTACACATAGGCTTGTTTGCCCCCCCACTGGATGCTTTATCCAGCCCTTGGCTGAAGTTGGCCCTTGTGGTTTTGTTTTTGTAAATTTTGTGCCTTTTTCTGTGAATTTGGATCAAGAAAGAATTTTTTTCTCTTGTGTGGGTTAAAAAAAATTTGGGCCCCTATTTTTTTCCTTCCCTGGATAAAAACAATAAGGTTATAGTTGGATTGGGTAAACATTTCTTTTTCCCAACCTTTTTAACAAATTTTCTTCCTATTACCCCATCCATACTTATTTTGATTCTGCAACAAATGACAAAATTATGAGAAGTAATATTTGTAATAAGCAATTTTGGGCTTCTGTGACATCACTGCTGTGACTTTTATTGATAGGCCAAGATAAGGTGACGAAATTGTATGGACCCAAGCATAAAAAAAAATTGGTAAAAATAAGTGCTATGTCTTCAGAGCTAAAATGATTGAATTTGACTAATGGAAATTTGCTCTGTTGATCAGTACATGTATAGGACCTGTATTAAAATTTTTTGGTCAGCACAGGAACTCAGTTGGTGGCACTAGACAGCAGAAAGCCAGTTCTGTTTCATTACTTGCCTTAAAGGGGGTGTCTCACCATGCAGTTTCACTGAGCCACAAGTAGTTTTAGATTCATGCATCCTGTCTCTTCCTAGTTCAGCTGTTGTATAGCAGTGATTAGCATATCAGCTCCATATTCCCAGCTTCTCTAATTGCACTGACATGAGAGCAGGAGATGTTATCTATAGAGCAGAGTGCTTTAGAATGCAAAGTAAACAAGCAATTAGTCTCCTTTGTTTGTTACAGACAAGACACTCTATAGAAAAAATGTATATAAATAAGTCCGCTCACCTCTTAAACATAATGCTCGCGTGTAGGATAGAGCTGGTTGTAGCCACCGCCCAGTGGTTCACAGACATGCAGAAAGAATGCAGGAAACCGCTACAATATCCACCGCTGATGAGTTTAAAAAATCTTGATGCTTTATTAAATCTTCATTAAAAAAAATACAAGTATAGACAAGCCAATGAAAGCACCCATGCATGGAGGAGCGTATACTAATGACGGCTTATGGGAAAAACAGCTGCCCACTTTTCGAAAGAAACCTTTCTAGTCGTAGCTACACAAACAAATGGCATACGATGCTAAAATGGCCCCCGAGAGAGAGTCACGTGATTTGCCCTCCCCCCACAACATTGAATCCTTAAAACTTTGTATAAATTATACAAAAAACAAAAAGCAAAAAAAAACAAAAAAAAAAAACCAAAAAACAAGAGAAAAAAAAAAAAAAACCCACAAACAAACAAAGAGAAAAAAAAAAAAAAAAAGAAAAGGGAGGGGGAAAATCCTATGGCTTATAATAACATAGAAAACTATAATAATACATAATGTCTTGTTTAAATATTTAAGCCAGCTGGAACCCTCGTATTAAGTTCAAAAAATCCAGCGAGATTCCCTTTACTCAATAATTTACGGGTCAAATCCCCCGCCCCGCAATGAATGCGTCCCCTTCTCTATTCCCGGGAAAAGAGAAAGCACTTGTGTTTCCACCATGGTTTTCAGAAAATGTTTGGCCCACCATAGAGATGCCAATGGTGTTACTACATTTATGGAATCAGAAGGTGACGCCTTATCGAACCTTCAGGGACAGGTGGTACAACCCACGTATTGTACTTTACACATATCACAGTTGACAATATACACAACGAATTTCTATTGCAGTTAATAAACCTATTGATATTGTAAACTTTCCCAGTTGAAAGTGATGAGAATTGATTGGGAATTATGGCAATGTTCGCATGCTGTACATCTTTTGTGGCCAAACATTTGTAAAAACCCTTACTGCTCAACCAGGTGCCTCTCCAGATACACCAGATGTAAAAGACTCGGTGAAAAGAAAGGATCCCAATGTGGGTGCCCTTCTAGAAATATACTAACATTGGTGCTCAACATTGTTTGAAGTTTTCCGATATCCGAGTAAAGGTAAATGTCTCCTGACTATAGCTGTAATTTTGTTGAATTGTGGACTATATGTAGTACAAAAGTGACACCATGGTGTGGGGAAATCCTACTCTGATGAGAGGGTTTCTCCATGAGTAAATCCTTCCTATTTGTTTTTCATAATTCTGTGTTCAGCAACGTGGAGATCTAATTCTTTATAGCCTCTAAACCAACTTCTGTTTAGCTTCAAAAAATTGTGAAACAAAATCATCGTTTACTGTACAGTTTCTGCGCAATCTCACAAAATTCCGCCTATTAATGTTTTTCGTCACATGTCTAGGGGGGCATGAATTTGGCCAGAAGGATTTGGGGTTCTGGCCATATCTTTTCAAAAGGGAAAATTGTACCCCATTTCCCTGAACTCCTTGGAGAGTAACATCCAAAAAGTTTCATTTTCTCCTTTCCATATGTGAATGTGAATTGCAAATTATACGGATTGGTGTTAATGTATTGAAAGAACAATGACAGGGTATGAAGGGCTCCCCCCCAGACCAGGAGCAGGTCATCTATATAACGGCCAAACCACCTGATCTGGGGGAGAAAAGGATGTCTGAAGAAAAGAGTAATCCTCCTCCCAGATGGCCATGTAAATATTGGCCAGGGAAGGGGAGAATCTGGCTCCCATCGGGGCCCCCTTCTCTGTAAATAAACCACACCATCAAAGGAAAAAAAATTATGTCCAAGAAGGTATTGGGAACATCCACTATGTATTGACATTTCTCTACAGAATAATTGCTATGCGAGATTTAAAAAACCTATACAATCTTTTAATGCCAGGTCATGGGTTTTACAGGGATAGAGTCCCACAACATCGCAAGATACCCAAGTTTAAATGAGTTTTCCATTTAAATTGTTCTATATTAGAAATTAACCTTTTTGGGGTCCCTAATGTAGCCTGGAATAGAGCCCACTAAATGTTGTAACTGGGTATCTACCATTGGCTCAGCGCTCATTAAGAGACCCCAAACCCCGATTAATCGGGCGAAAGGCAGGGGGGAAGCTTCCCCTTTTGCAATTTTGGCATGAAATGAAAATAGCCATGATTGGCTTCTTCACAAACATTTCTTCAGCCAAATTTCTGGAAAAATATTTAAGGAAACTCCCCCATTTAAAATTTTTTTTAGAATATCCTGAATTCTCTGGTGGGATCTTGTTCCAAGATAGAATATGTGTCCTCATCCGTTTAAAATTTTTAAGTTTTTCCCCGTTTATAGAGACCGGAGTTAAAACAACTACGGCTCCACCCCTTTTCCGCTGCCGAATGGTTTAAATCTTTAATTATTAGTTAACTCTTTTATTGCCCGTTTTTCTGCATCCGAAATGTTAGAATTGTAGTGATGTTTTTTACGGCATTTGTCCTGAAGTTTTAGGAGATCCCTCTCCCCCCTGTCTTGAAATAAATCTAATTTTTTTAGGTCTTGAGTGAATGGGGGAGAAATCTGATTTTCAAAATTTGGGTTTTAAATTTTGCAATAAAAGAATCTCCCCCCCCCCCATTTTAAGCCTCTGAAAACCCAAATGAAAAAACACTCTGGTTTTTAAGTGCCAGCAGTCCGTGTTCCAAAACTGACTGAAGGGCACTCCCACCTCAGTTTTGACAAAAAAGCAGAAGCTTTGGGGGGGGGCAGGGTGGTAACCAAAAAACCTGTTTAAAATCAGAGGGAAAATATTTCCTCAACAAAGAAAAAAAACAAAGCTATGTAATTTGGGCAAAGTTTTTAGTTTTTGTTTTCACTTTTGAAAACAATCTTTTTTAGGAACAACCCCCCCTTTAAATTTTCCCTTTAAATTAAGGATAAAAAAGGGGAAAAAAAAAATCAATAATTTAAAAAGCAGAAAAACCCGGCGGGTTGGAGGACAACAATCCCGGGCCCCGTCTAAAAGTAGGCCCTTGAGTGACACACAAACCTTTTATGGGAACCATTGGGAAATTAAAAAAGCATAGAGCATGTTTATTCAGATTGTCTGTGGTCTCCAAACCCAATGGGCCTTTTGCATATCCTATTTTTTTCCTGGTAATTTGGGTTTCCAAACTATTAAAATTCTACCCATTTATTTTTTTGCTTTTATGCAGGAAAAGGAGCTTTGCTGTCACAATTACCACATTTTCACACTGCAATTAATTTTCTTTTCTAAGGTCAATGAGTCATTTGGTAAATGTGGCAACTGACAACTGAAAACCCCACCCCCAAGGGTTTTAAAAAGCCCCACTTTATTTTTTCCCTGCCCCAAAAAATCACTTTATTGTCTTGGGAAAATTTACTTACCAGTCATGTTTGGGAATACATTTTTTTTCCCGTTAATGCCTTTATTGTAATTCTCTACAAATAATGATTTAAAATTTGAAAAACCCAAATTTTGAAAAAAATTTGGGGGAGCACTTTTGTTGTTTTGGAGGCAATTTATTCAACCATTGCAACCTCCTCTTTTTATTATGTGAATATTTGCAATACAGAGCTGTGAAGAAAGTCTTTGTTCCTCTACAGATGTCCCCGATTATATTATACATGTTCTACTTAATTTGGGTTTATTTGTATAGTAAAGGATACAATTTGGCAAAAGGGTATCTGAGGAAACAGATAGCATAACACATAGTGCATAACAGTCCATTTGTCATGAGCTGGCCCCCGCTCCCCTTTTAGAAATTTATATTTGACTTCCCCGTTTCAAAATTTAAAAGGGGTTTTTTTCGTTTGAAGGGGTTTTTTTGGGTTTGGCTAATTCTTTGAGATTTTAATTTAAAATTTCCCGGAGGGGTGGGCTCTCTCTCAGCAGGGGTGTCTTGCTGCCAGAAGGCGTTGTCTGCCGTCGGAGGCATGTCTCCCCTCACTGAAGAAACCCGGAAAAATCATCATTTGTTTTGGGGAAAGGGGAAAGGGTTTAAGGATGTTGGGACGAGGACAGCTCGGCAGCCTCCTGCAATGTTACTTGTCTGCAGAAACTGTTTAAACTCCAGGGTGCACAAGCTTTTGCTGTGCTATAAAACAAACCCGAACTGTTTTAAACCAAAGTGGGAGTGCACACTGCCCCCCCCCCCCCTTTTTGTTATCGGGGGGAGACTGTGTTAATTTTTATATGGAGGGAAACACCCGGATATTAAAACTGTGTTATATGGAGGGAAACAAGGATATAAGAAAGATATTAAAGGGGTTTTATGAGGTTTTTAAATGTCGTGGGGTTACCCCAGATTTCACCTTGAGTGGAAGAAAGGTAAAAGAGCCAGCCCCCTTTTCAGATAGCTGGGGTTTTACTTTTGTTTTAACAGTTAGAGGGGAGGGAAAAAACAGTGTTTAGGCAGCCAATCACAGCGAAAAGGGGGGGTGTTCTGGGACAGGTTTCCCGTCCAGGGGGTGGGTCCCCAAAAAGGTGAATGAAATTTCAAATCAGCCCTTTTCCCGTGCAGGGGGCTTTCCGGGCGTTTCCCCCCGGGGGGGATGTTCCCCAAAAAAGGCTGAATTAAATGTAAACCAGCCAAACAAGGGAAAAGGGGGGGTTTTTCCGATAGAGCTGCAAAAAAAAACAAAATTTATGACAAAAAGCCCCTTTTTGGGTATAATAAGTGTTTTTTTAATTTGGTGAAGCAAAACCCAATTAAAAAAATGGGTTTATTTTTAATGTCCCATAATTTGGGGATTGTTTTTTGTAGCGAAAAACCCCTTTTAATGTTCAGGTTACTTTTTGTTTCTGGGGGAAAACCCCCTGGTGGCATCCTGTGCCAGCTTTTTTTTTCCTCCTTTTCCCCCTTTTGCACTTTAAGGGTGGTTTTTGCCAGAATTTTTTTAAAGGGGGGGGGGGGGGGGAGTGTTCACTATAAAATTTAAAATTTGCCTATGGCAGCATACCAATTTCATTTTTAAAAAATTTTTTTCCAAAAAATTTTTAATTTCCTGAACTTCAGGGTTTCCCTTTGGGGGAGTGAAGAAAAGGGTATTTAAATTAGTGATTTCTTGGTTTTTACCCGGTTTTTTCCCCCTGATTTGCTCCTTGTGTCTGGATGGCCCTGGGCTTATCCCTTTTATGTAGGGTTTCAGCCTTAAAAATTCCCCCCGCCCCGACCCCTTTTTTTTAAATGACCATCAGTGTTTTTTTGGGTTTTTCCAGACCACAAAATCAGTTGTTGTGATGGGACACTGCTGAGGTAGAGAACTAGGAGTATCTTGCAGCAAAGTCTAAACCCCATGCATGGATTAAAGGGGTTGTCTTGCTACTTTTTTGAGGAACTAAAAAGTGATTTTTCACCTTCTGTGCTCTCTCGTTTCCCCAATACCGCCCTTTTGTACTTCTTCTGCCCCTGCTGTTAGCTCTACTGATAGGGGGAAGGCGCATACACAGGTCTGGCCACACAAACTTGGGGAGTGGAAAGCTTGTGTGTTATCTATCTTTCAGAAAAAGGGACTAATTACTACTATTTACTTTAGCTCCAGCTTCCCCTGCTGGAAAGGGGAAATTTTAGTTAATTAGACTAATAACAAAATAAACAGAGAAGTCTGAATATATGGAGCCTTTGCTAATTAAAAAGACAGCTTGCCCAGGAAGTACAGAGAAAGCGCTTTATTTCATTCATGCATCCTAGAAATTAAAATTTAGAAAAACCCCTTTAAGACCAAGGCTCGTCGATCTGATTCCAGCCTGCATGAATTCCCATTCACCCAAAATTCCCCCACTCCCCTCAGGTTGGCCCTAAAAACCAAGTCATTTTTTTTTCCAACAGTTAGAAAATGGTTTAAATATCTTATTAGTCTAATCCAAGTGAATGATCTTTTATAGTCTTTTGTTTTTGTTCGTTAAATAGTTATACTAAACTTGCTTAAGGATCTTTAATTTTTTTCCATTCATTTTACATAACACATGGCTTATATTTTAACTTGTTAAGGGGGTTTTTACACAACCCTAGAATTAAAATAACTCCCCAAAGGCTTATTGAAGTAAAACATATATCAGCATACTTGTAAAGCACATATTGAAAATCACATGTTGACAAAATGTTCTCTTAGACTTAGGTGAACTCAAAGTTGAAAAAAGTTAAAAAAAAATTTGTGGGGCTGATAGTAACAACACAGCCTCTTTAAAGAGTTTTCAAACCCTTGCAAGGGGACTTTAAATAATAGTCCATATCAGTGACCCCCAAACTTGATGGACACACTTTTTTTTTTTCTAGGAAAGTCCTATTCCTTCTGAGAAGCTTGTTGTGAGATGGGCTCTTCATTCCATAATACATGTCAAACTCTGGCAGAGATTTATAGACTTTCGCCTACAAACAGGTCAAATCCAGTTTATCATCCCTGCTGTAAATGTGACTTTCGTCTTCTGTCGGAAACTCATGAACAGACTCCAAGAAACTGGTCAGATGCAAGAAAGCCTTGTTGCAAAACACTTACTTACTCATTCATACCTCTAAGCCTTTTTCGGGTGATAAAGAAGACTCATTGGGCGACATGTATGAATTCGAATGCGTATTTTTTTTTTTACTTGGCGCCGACACTCCAGTTCTAAATAGATATAGAAGAGTGTAGAATACGACCGTATGAAGATTTTTGGCACATTACATAAAGCTTAATGCGCCAAACTTTGTATGGGCATAGAGTGTAATGCGCCACACTTGCTGCATTAAGCTCTATGTAATGCGCCAAAAATCTGTCATATTCTACACTCTCATAATCCGAGCATTGAAACATTAAGAGGGCGACATGTATGAATTCAAATGCATACTTTTTTTTACTTGGCTCCGACACCACAGTTCTAAATAGATATAGAAGAGTGTAGAATACGACAGATTTTTGGCGCATTACATAGAGCTTAATGCGCCAAATGTGGCGCATTACACTCTATGCCCATACAAAGTTTGGCGCCTTAAGCTCTATGTAATGCGCCACAAATCTTCATACTGTCGTATTCTACACTCTTCTATATCTATTTAAAACTGGAGTGTCGGCGCCAAGTAAAAAAAAAGTACGCATTCGAATTCATACATGTCACCCATTGAAACACAGCTTAAAGGGAACCTGTCAGGTGGTTTACGTTGACCTATATGAGAGCAGGATGTGATAGAGGAGAGAAGCTGAGCTCTGTGATATATAGGGTTATATGATAGAGGAGAGAAGCCGAGCTCTGTGATATATAGGGATATATGATAGAGGAGAGAAGCTGAGCTATGTGATTTATAGGGTTATATGATAGAGGAGAGGAGCTGAGCCCTGTGATATATAGGGTTATATGAAAGAGGAGAGAAGCTGAGCCCTGTGATATATAGGGTTATATGACAGAGGAGAGAATCTGAGCTCTGTGATATATAGGGTTATATGATAGAGGGAGAGGAGCTGAGCTCTGAGATATAGTTATATGATAGAGGAGAGAAGCTGAGCTCTGTGATATATAGGGTTAAATGATAGAGGAAAGAAGCTGAGCTCTGTGATATATAGGGTTAAATGATAGAGGAGAGAAGCTGAGCTCAGTGATATATAGGGTTATATGATAGAGGAGAGAAGCTGAGCTCAGTGATATATGGGTTATATGATAGAGGAGAGAAGCTGAGCTCTGTGATATATAGGGTTATATGATAGAGGAGAGAAGCTGAGATCTGTGATATATAGGGTTATATGATAGAGGGAGAGAAGCTGAGCTCTGTGATATATAGGATTAAATGATAGATGAGAGAAGCTGAGCTCAGTGATATATAGGGTTATATGATAGAGGAGAGGAGCTGAGCTCTGTGATATATAGGGATAAATGAGAGAGGAGTGAATCTGAGCTCTGTGATATATATGGGTATATGATAGAGGAGAGAAGCTGAGCTCAGTGATATATAGGGTTATATGATAGAGGAGAGAAGCTGAGCTCTGTGATATATAGGGTTATATGATAGAGGAGAGAAGCTGAGCTCTGTGATATATAGGGTTATATTATAGAGGAGAGAAGCTGAGCTCTGTGATATATAGGGTTATATGATAAGAGGAGAGAAGCTGAGCTCTGTGATATATGGGTTATATGATAGAGGATAGAAGCTGAGCTCTGTGATAATATAGGGTTATATGATAGAGGAGAGAAGCTGAGCTCTGTGATATATAGGATTAAATGATAGATGAGAGAAGCTGAGCTCAGTGATATATAGGGTTATATGATAGAGGAGAGGAGCTGAGCTCTGTGATATATAGGATTAAATGATAGATGAGATAAGCTGAGCTCTGTGATATATTAGGGTTTAAATGTATAGAGGAGAGAAGCTGAGCTCAGTGATATATAGGGTTATATGATAGAGGAGAGAAGCTGAGCTCTGTGATATATAGGGTTATATGATAGAGGGAGAGAAGCTGAGCTCTGTGATATATAGGGTTATATGATAGGAGAGAAGCTGAGCTCTGTGATATATAGGGTTATATGATAGAGGAGAGAAGCTGAGCTCTGTGATATATAGGGTTATATGATAGGAGAGAAGCTGAGCTCTGTGATATATAGGGTTATATGATAGAGGAGAGAATCTGAGCTCTGTGATATATAGGGTTATATGATAGAGAAGAGAAGCTGAGCTCAGTGATATATAGGGTTATATGATAGAGAAGAGAAGCTGAGCTCTTTGAAAAATAGGGTTATATGATAGAGAAGAGAAGCTGAGCACATTTATATATAGGGTTATATGATAGAGTAGAGAAGCTGAGCGCTGTGATATATAGGGTTATATGATAGAGAAGAGAAGCTGAGCTCTGTGATATATAGGGTTATATGATAGAGGAGAGAAGCTGAGCTCTGTGATATATAGGGTTATATGATAGAGAAGAGAAGCTGAGCTCTGTGATATATAGGGTTATATGATAGAGAAGAGAAGCTGAGCTGTCTGACATTTTCAGCACCAAAATAGTCTTACTACACCCTTATGATTTGCCACTTGTGACACAAGGGGCGGCATGTCAGAAAAGAGGCGCCACCACGCCAGTTTTAAGGCCCATTAAATAAGTGTTGTGGGGGTTTTAGCTCAGTGGCAGTCACGGTAAGTGCCGACACAGGTGGTACGTTGCAAATATGAAGAAAAAAGTTTGTCTCCTGGACGGCAAACAATAACAAAACAAAATCACGCTTACTTCAGCTTGTAAAAAAAAAACAGTTCAGACACAGTCCTTTCCTCAGGAACAACAGACATTTGTACATAAAGGAACAGCCTCACCAGGTCAGTGGCACAAATTCCACAGCAACACCTTGGCAGCTTGATGTCTCCACAGCTCACAGGAAGCCTCCAGCTTTGCTCAGACTATTCCACCCTGAGCTGTGTCAGCTGCCTTATATATGCCTGGTAAGGCCTGGGCTGGAGTATGGGAACGACCCTTCCCACCCGACTCTCCGGCAGCTCCATAAAAAACCCGACCCGAACTAACATAATAACAAATGGTCAGCAACATAACATCGCTGACAACAACTAAAGGTTTTTTTATATCACCGAGGCCAGCCACCTCGGTGATACATACCTCCCATCAACCACTCTACCCCTTGGTCTCTTACAGTGTATATTGAATGAACCTGTCAAAAATCTGGCATCTGGTATACCTTGCATAGTATAATTGATGCTCCTAATGTAGGCGCATAGCAAAGTGTAGGTGTTTAGCATATCATTGCTAGCATATTTGATGTGCCTACTTTAAGCGCATTCAGATGTGTTGTGCCTGGCACATAATTCGCCTAGTTTTGGTGTATGACAGTTTTTTGCCGCAAAATACACCTAAAAAATGGCACAGCCCCAATGGGACGTCGCCCAAGGTGTTTTTGGACCCATAACTACCAACTTGATTGATAACTATAAAGTTCTTCTAAATAGGGGATTCCTAGACAGGTTCTTGCAACCTGGTAAATTAATGGTATGTTCTAGGAGGCACTTGACCCTGGGCAACTCTGATGGCTACGTGAAATGCCACCACCAACTTACCTCCTTCATCCCTCGCCTTTCACCAAACCCACTGCTTGTGACCCTTACCCAATAACACACGGACAACCAATTGGATAAATTGGCCACAGCAGCCGTTTTATTAACAAATACAAACATAAATAACATTTTCATAAATACTTATCAACAATATTCCACAAGTACCTAACGGTACCATGATAAATACTTCCAAACCATCTTTCACTCACCAGCTAACTGTCCACCAGTTAGCTCCAACCCCCAAGCAACCAAAGACCAACTCAGCCATTGGTCAACCAATAACAACCAGTAGGGGCAGAGGTCCTAGGAGCCAAATCCGACCTGGCGACCAAATCCCCGAAGGGAAACCACACTACCCCCAGCCGCATTCCACTGGCTCGGAGGTCCAAAGCCATACATGATGGCTCACCCAATTTGCTCTCCAGGGGTACCAGCCTGGAAGAGCCCCCCACCTTCGCCAGGTCGTGTCCACCTTTGCCACACCCCCGAGGGAGTCACACCCCGAATGACTCCCCCAGGCAATCTCCTCCTCCAACTCCCAGAACCCCTGCCGCCATACGACTGCCATGACAGCGAAAACTCCCTATACACCTTAACACTATCAGAAACACCAGGGAGGGTGGGTGGGATTCTTGCCTCGGGCCGCGCCAACTGCTCACTGGGCGGAAGGGGCGGGGCTAAGCCCTTCGCCTCTCCGCGTCACTAAGCCCCGCCCCTTCCCTACAGGGCGCGATGACGCTGCGCCCCAGCGTGCCGGGTCATGGCCGCGCCTCCCCTATGGGGGTGGGGGCCGGTCCGGCGCGCATCTGTCTGCTTGTATACTATGTATGCCACTGGCAGTATTTGAGAAGTGTTTTCTCAGTGTTATTTTGAAATATTGTGCTATGACCTTCATGTGATGAAAAAGAGTCACACTTGAAAAATTGATTTTTCCTCTAATTTGAGCTCTTAGATAAGGGCACTTTGTCTATATCTGATGAATAGGGATAGAGATGTCAAAAATAATGCAAAAGAAACCCATTATTGATTAAGTAGTATAAACAATATACAGTTAAAAATAGTAAAATGTTTTTCCCAAGAACTTGTTATTAACGCAGCTTAGAACTAAAAAGAGTTGGCCCCAGAGCCATTTTCTAATATATTATCACCAATCTGAAATCTGCTTCAGTCTGGACCTGCCAAATTAGAATGTTCTGGGCAGGCATCTAAAGGAATTCTAAAAAAGCCCTGTTTGTCCATCTCCTACTGGCTGCTGTCCAGTTCTCAAGCTATACAGCCACATGTTGTTTAATCCCTTTTAGACCAGGAGTATCGGGGAATAGCAGCACTGTGTTATAGTGGTGTTACCATGAATTTATCACAAAATCCTGTCCTCTGCAATACATGTATTCTGTATATTTAAAGGGGATGTATCGCTTCATCAGTTCGGCTGTTTTCTTGTAGCTTGATTTTCTCAGTTCCTGAAATCCAGGGGCGTTTATTCCCCTCCCAGCTGGGTGTTTCGAAACTGAAGGGGGATGACATCATCCCCCCCTTCACTGTTCATGCTCGCTCCCGAGTCAGTGTGTTCTTTCCCCCCTCTCTGTCTGAGTCCACATGTCACTGTGTCGTTCCTCTCCCTATGCAGTCTTATTTTGTAAGAGCTGTTTACATACCACAGCCCTGAATTCAGTCTAGACAGTCTTCTATGAACTCAGAGCACTAATCTCTTCTCCTCTCATAGCTGGAGGTTTGTTACAGTTGAATCCAGTCTTCTATGAACTCAGCCAGAGCAGCACAGAATGTTTACCCGCAGGAACATTAGGCACCGAGGCACAATTCTGCTGTTTTCTGATTGTAGAAGCAGCTGCAGTGTTACTGTGCTTCTGCTGGCTGTGCAGAGCGAAATGTTGCCGGCCCCTTATTCTGAGTGAGAGAGGTAGGAATGCATGCTCCCGTGAATACGACCGGGAGCCAGACAGAATGTTATATATAGTAGAGCCGGCAGCCAATGAAATGAAAGGAGGTGGAATCTGAGCGGCACTGGGGAACAGTGTTTATACAAAACGAAGATA
The DNA here is from genome assembly GCA_025379985.1 of Phyllomedusa bahiana. Classification (NCBI taxonomy): domain Eukaryota; kingdom Metazoa; phylum Chordata; class Amphibia; order Anura; family Hylidae; genus Phyllomedusa; species Phyllomedusa bahiana. The sequence continues at coordinate 49,116 of JAODAL010025188.1, forward strand.
AGGGAGACAGTGAAAACAAGAGAGCTTTGTATATGACATCCAATTGCAAAGTTGCTTGTTTTCACTGTCCCCTTATTCTGAAGACCATTTAATGAAATGATACAACCCTTTTAAAGGAAGGGAATACATTCATAAATAGAACAATCTTTATATGCTATAGTGTCAACATATTCTGCAGCACTTTACAGTCCAGAGGATAGATATACTGTCAAAATTAGATATTACAGAGTAAACAAACTAATTATTAACTAAAAGGCAGGAGCTTACAATTCATAAGAAAAATAGGGGTGACCTAAAAGGTAGAACTGCATGTGCTATAAAATGGTCTAGCTATCAATTAATTTTTTTTATTCACTGATATAGCGCCATTATATTCCACATCGTTGTTCAAAGATTGTCATCATTCAAATTGGTCCTTGTCTCTGTCACGGGTGCTCCTGCGACACTCACAATGAGTCGCGGCAGCACCCGTGTCTCAGAGTTGAGCGGCGCTGCGGCCCGAGGGGGCACACTCCTCTGCTCTATCCCGCTGCTACTCACCTGTCTTCGCTCCACCTGTCTCTGCCTTCCAGCGCATGTGTCCCCGCTCCCTAGGGCGCTCACCAGGTCTGTTAAATTTAAAGGGCCAGCGCAACAGTAACTCTACCCATTTCTGACCCCTTTGCCAGATCTTTAGTGCATTGTGCCTATTGAAGTTGTGCGTTCATGAAGCTGTTCCGTTGTTATACCATTTATCGTACCAGTTGCCTCTGTCCCTCAACTACTAACCACTGCCACCTTTCCTGACTTTCCTGCTTGTCGCCGACTATGACTCGCTACACCTCGACTGCCACCATAAACAAGTCATGTGAGGGGTAGTGACCTGGTAGGACTCCTGTCATAGCAAGACCAACCTGCCTTGTGGTGGGTTCTGGTGAATACTGGGACCTACTTAGATTCCACTCCCTAGCGGGGCTTATACCACTGCTTGCAGTGGTCTAGAGGATCCACTCCTCCATCCGTTACAGTAAGATCTGGCCATGGATCCCGCCAATGTGCCTCTGCCGAGTGTCGCTGACCTCACCACCATCTTGGCCCAGCAGTCACAGCAGATTGTGTAACGAGCGCATCAGCTCAGCCATCTATACGCCATAATGCAGCAGCTCCTCACCACTCTGCAGCAGCAGCTGTCTTCCATGGCCGCAGAGCGCATCATCGGCTCCCTCATTGTCCGCCGGCCCAAGGCTACATCTGTAATATCACTCAGTTTCCTACTGAAAGGGCTAGTGGTTAGCCTACTCTCCGGGAAAGCCCTGACTTGGGCTACTCTCTTTTGGGACATAGGTGACCCAGTCACGGCCAACCTTGCCATGTTCCTCAGTGAGTTTCGCAGCGCATTTGAGGAACCAGCCTGAGCTTCTTCTGCCTATACTGCCTTATTGAGCCTGTGACAAAGGGACTCCTCTGTAGGTGCAATTCCGCACTCTATCTTCGGAATTGTCACGATGTGACATTGAGTGCCCACCTTCAAGAAGGGCCTCTCCAGCCAGATCAAGGGCGCCCTGTCCGCCTGTGAACTTCCTTCTTCCCAGGGTGACCTGATCAGTCTAGACACTCAGATTGACGTACTCTTCTCAGAGAGGCAGGAGGAACTCTGTCAAGAGTGCAAACTGGCCAGGACACGTTGTCTACCCTGTCTTGCCCAGGTATTTCACAGGCCTCCACTGCCATCCTCCATGCCGGCCACTGAGGAGGCCATGGAAGTGGACAGAGCACACCTGACTCCGCAAAAGCTGTCACGACGGCGTGAGGAGAACCTGTGCCTCTACTCTGCCTGCCCTGAACATTACTGCAGGGACTGTCTGCTCTGTCCACAAAGTCCAGGAAGCGCACATAGGCTATGTGGGAGAGGCATTCCTCTCCACGTTTGACTATGCCAGTACAAATCATGACCGGATCTGGAATCCAGTTCCAAGTTGCGGCTTTCCTGGCCTCCAGATCAGCCGGGAATCTCATGGACGCTGCCCTGGTGTCTAAGAATCACCTCCAGGCGTTCCGCCTGGAGAAACCGCTGGCCATCTCCTCTGTCAGCGGGGACATTCTCAGTGACTCGGTTCAATTCCATACTGAACTTTTGTCCTTTCAAGTTGCGGCATTACATAAGGAAGAGACTCACGTTTTATGTACTACCCCGTTCTTCCTCAGCAGTTCTTCTGGGTCTCCCGTGGCTTCAATTGGAAGACAGGCGAAGTCACCCATTGGGGTCAAGACTGCCAGTCTCACTGTTTGGTGGCAGCTCGCCTGGTGTGTCCCTCTTCTCAACTAACGTCATCCAAGCCTCTGTTGGGTCTGCCCGCTCCATACCCAGACTTTGCAGTATACCAAGCTGAGATTCTTCTCCCTCATTGTCTTTATGACTGCCTTATAGACCTGCTGCCTGGTACGTGTCCTCCCCGGGGCAGAGTCTATCCGTTGTCAGTACCAGAGACTCAGGCCATGTCGGCCTATATCCAAGAAAACCTCCAGAAGGGGTTTATTCTTAAGTTCTCCTCTCCAGCCGGTGCTGGGTTATTTTTTGTAGAGAAATGTACTCATCCATGTATTGATTACTGCAGCCTCAATAAGATAGCCATAAAGAACCGTTACCCCTTGCCGTTGATTACTGAACTCTTTGACTGGGTCCGTGGAACTAAGATTTTTCCAAACTGGACCTGCAAGGAGCTTGCAACCTCATTCGGATCCGTGAGGGAGATGAGTAGAAGATAGCCTTCAGCCCTCGTGATGGGCACTTTGAGTACCTGGTTATGCCCTTTGGATTCTGTAATTCTCCAGCGGTCTTCCAGGAATTCATCAACAATTTATTCAGGGACCTCCTATACACTTGTGTTGTTGTCTATCTGGATGATATCCTGGTTTTCTCACCCGATCCAGAGTCCCATCAGGTTTCTGTGTGCCAGATTGTAAGGCGTCTCTCTGAATAATTGCCTCTATGCCATTCTAGAAAGTGCCTCTTCTACCAGAACAGCCTCCCATTTCTCGGCTATATCATCTTGGACAACCGTCTGCAGATTGACCCCGCTAAATTGTCTGCCATTCTGCAGTGGTCGCAGCCTGTTGGCCTTCGGGCCATACAGCGGTTTCTGGGTTTCGCCAACTATTATAGACAGTTCGTGCCACACTTCTCGGCGGTGGTGTCCCCAATGGTGACACTCATCAAGAAAAATGGCAACCCTAAGCTATGGCCACCAGCAGCTGAAGATGCCTTGTCTAGGCTGAAATCAACATTTTCATTTGCATCCGTGTCCCGACCTGATACGGAGAAGCCATTTTTCTTAGAAGTCGATGCCTCTTCATTTGGGTCCGGGGCGGTTATTACTCAAAAAGGTCCAAAGGCAAAACTCTCACATATGGCTTCTTTTCTAAAACTTTTTCCTCTGCAGAGAAAAATTACACCATCGGAAATTGGGAATTACTGGCCATCAAACTCGCTTTGGAAGAATGGTGCTATCTCCTTGAGGGGGCTCGTCATCCGGTCAATATCTACACTGACCACAAAAACATCCTATAACTTCAGATAGCCCAATGTTTAAACCCACAGCAAGCCCGATGTTACCTCTTCTATGCATCTTTTCTCTCCTGGACTTATGACTCCTATATGTATGTATTCATTCCTGTATGTTCATTCCTTTCTTCATACTTTATATTGCCACTATATTGCTATCCTTTACTCCCATCTACCCCTTTCCTCTTTTTCATCCTGCCTGGTTTTCCTCTATCTACTCTTCTCTTGCCTGTTCTTCTTCTATTCTCATCTCTATTCCTATCTCTGGTCACGCTGGCATCCTTTCTGCGCATGTGCCGATTCCGATGCATGCTCAGTTTATGCTTGCCCTCCTTGCCCTTAGTATCCACGCATGAGCGATTGCCTTTTTCCGGCCCCCGCAATTCGGGCAGACGCCGGCTGCCTCTGCTTCACACGGACGTCTTGTCCAATGCTCCTGACTCCAGGTAACCTAGATTTCCTCTCCTTGTAGCCCCGGTGTAACTTCCATTGGCCTTCTATGTGATCTTATGTTCCTCCATTCCTTTAGCCTGGACAAACCATTACCCTATTCGTTGGGACATACCCTATTTCCCCTGTACTGGACACTATTGTGGTAGGTCTCTCCATTCCATATCCCTATTTTCTAGTGACCAGCGCATGTACCTTATTCTTTTATTCATTTATTATCTATTTTAATTTCCTAGCTCTCTACATGCATCTACTTGCTTTCATAAGTAATAACTATGTGTCTACCCTACTCCTAATCTAGGTAAGATTCTCATTATTACGTGTGATTATTTGTCATATAAACTTTTGATTCTAATTCTATTTTTCTGGCGAATTTCTGTTCTCCTTATTCCTGATGTTCTAATTGATATCCAACTCTCTTTCCTACATTATACTACTCTTATTCCTCCCTTTTCAGTACTATATTCCCCTTCACCTTTTTTATGATATATTTTTTTCTTCTATCATAGATGTCACTTGATAAAGGTGCTCGCCGAAACGTCAACATTATTGGCATCTTTACTTGTATTCACAAACAACAAACTATGTAAAGCACTTGTTGAGAGTGTTCTTGTTACCAACACATGATTTATTATTAGTGTGTTTTCACGCCTCATGTAAATAAACACTACTTGAATTCAAAATATTGATACCTTGGTGTGCAGTGAGTTGATATTTTACATCCAAGAATGACTATAGGGTCAGACTACATAGGGTTTATTTGTAGACTACCTGTGATGGATGGTGAATCATCTAGGTTGCATGGAAGTTTTGGTGTAGAATTAAGCCAAGGAGTGGAGTCTAAGGAGCTTTCCGTTTTTCACCCTTTAACTCCTATACATGGATCAGGTCTTTGCTGCAAAGGGCGTCTCAAGTTCCCCTCCCTGCTGTGGTTATCCTCCATGACAGCTAAGGTCTACATGCAATACTAAGGGAACAGACCAAAGATATGGACAGGTAGGCAATGAATTGAAGCAAGTGAGTTTAGGTACAAAGCCAAGGGTCAAGGCAGGTGGCAAACAAGTAACATGTACAATGGATAAGCTGAGGTTGATAAAAGGAATCACAATGCAGAATTTTCTATTTAACACCAAAAGGCAAGGAAATTAGGGAAGACTTCTTTTGAATAGTCACTGAAGTTATGTTATTGGAGGAAGAAAACATTGGCAGTGTGCACAAACCCTTTAAATCTAAGAGGACCAGTCTACATAATAGAGAGCATCTGCAGTGGAGTACCAGGTCAACAGATGGAGTGGCAGCATCAGACCAAAGGACAACTGCATGGAGGGCCCCATAGGCACTTGTAACCAAGGATACATCATTCCATATTACAATAGATTAGAGTAAATATCAAAGGAGTTGTCCTTTTGCTGCTGGTAAAATGTAATACTATATAGCTAGAATGAGTCTGCCAAACAGGAGCTGCTCTTTGCACCATTCGTCTGTTCGGGCTTATACTGTAGAGGACTGATGACCCCTCTCTATGAGTTTTGTATAGCTAATAGACCACATGGACGGGTTGGCCCAAACCTTTTAAACCAAATGCAGATCAAGTTCATCCCCATTCTCTTTGAGCTTGTCATAAGTCATGGTACGGTTCATTCCTGTGGCTGCCAATGCAGCTGCCTACCTCATCACCTCCCTGGATGACTACTGTGGTGGCTGGCTTGGTCCTCTGTGGTTGTCCATTAGTACATGCATTTGCTTGTCCTTTTTAATTTAAAGGGCCAGTACACACGGTAAGGCTCTTTTGCCTATCACAGGTCTCCTGCAATTACTTAAAGTAATACCTCCCCCACTCATTTGCCTGATCTGATATTATTTCTGTCTTATTCTTGAGTATAAATTCATGGTTTAGACTTTGACTTATTTTCTGACCTCACTACCTGCCCTGACCTTAGACTTGTCTTTGACCAGTGAAAGAACTCTGCCTGTCTTGACCTACAGACCATCTGACTATGCTTCTCCTCTGCTCCCTTGGAGGTCAGCTGTCACCACAGGTGACTACTTCTGAGATAATGACCTTGGAGTCACCTGCAGGGAAGACCAGATACCTGTCTAGGGGTTAAAGTGTGGAAACCAGGAGGCTCTGCACCCTAATGTGGTTTTACACAAAAGTCCACAAGCAATCCAGAGCGTTCCCGTTTCTAGTGAGTCATTACAGAGCTTGTATAATTTAGTGGAAATGCTTTTTAATTAGTACTTCAAAAGAAAGGTATATCTTGAGAAAGCCTTCTAGGTAAGACCCGTTTTCAACATTTCCTTAATGCTCATTAAATCATACTGTATTAAGAAAACATACATTATCCTCCAATAGGCATTTCTGAGTCCATCCATGAATTATAAAGCTCATTTATCTGCATTTTCAGATAGAAAGGTCATAACAGCTGCAATGTATAACAAATTGAGCTATTAAAATCTTATTTCTCAACATGTTCCCCATTATTTCTAATCTTGCATCAATTAGATTGCCAATACAGTCTTATGTGCGGGAATGTCTATCCATATTTTCATCATATGCATGTAATGGTATTTTGAAATATTGTACAAAAAATATATATTATGTGTTTCATGCTGTGGAAAAAGTGCATTATAAATGAATGTTGTGGAAAGTAAAAGTTATTAGAGGAGATTTATTCATTTAGTCTTACATTTATTTGGCATAAAACTAGGGAAAACAGACGCTGCATTTATCACTGTGGTTCATGATGTGTGACAGATTTGTTTTAAATTTCTCTTATCTTCTGCATAGCACAGACGCTGTTTTCTTCTGCCACCTTTAAGGTAGGGCGATGTAGGCACAGTAGATGAGAAAGGCTCCGGCTGGCCTCTGTGCATGGCAGGCATGGCGCTGCTTTTCAGGGAGAAAGGCAGAGAAACAGAGGCAGAAAGCAATCGTCATGTGCAGTATGTGCAGTCATGTACAGTAGCTGTAGGGTGCCCCCGAAAATTAACTGCAGTGGTGGACCCCATGCATCCAAGTCCAACACGGATTAAAGATCTTCTGGTCCTTCCACTTAGCAGCAGGCCTCTCACCCAGGGGCATGACTAGAAGTCATAGGGTCTATAATGAGATGGACCTCACCACCTACAGGAAAGCAAAACAGATGCAAAAGTAGCAAAAAAAATAGCATAGGTAATAGCACCAAATATCAAGGTATCCACTTAGTAGAATATAGCAGAAAGCCCCACCTTGTCATTCCCCATAGAATTATACAATGTTCTTGCACCTAAGTAGCCTCCTTAACCTCTGGGCCCCATAGCAGGTGCTATGGCTATAGTTACATCTGGTGTCGGACTGGGGTGCCTATGGCCCACCAGAGGAGTTGAGTTCAGGGGCCCACTTTGCCTCGCTGTCTCCGCCACCTGCCCTCCACCCAGTCTCACTTCAACTTATGCATGCCACTGTGGTGACATAATCACACTAATCTGTAATCAAGATGGGTTTTCCTCAGCTAATTGTAGCAGGACACCTGTGGTAAACATAAAAGGTCTAAAGATATACGTCCCCCTCCCAGAATGATAAATTTTATATAAATAAAAATATATCAAATGCTATAACACAAAGTAATGAGTATAAAACCACAAAATAATAATTGAACAGTTACCAACTGTTACATAAATCCAGAATCCCAATAACTCCACTAAGACCAAATACCGCCACATCATGACCACATATTACCACCACCACATAGTGACTGAATAATGCTTCCACACTATTGCCACATATCCCCACCACATTGTCTGAATAATACCACTATTTGATGACCATATATCACCACCACAGTTACTGAATAATACCACAACACCATGACCACATATTACACCACATGGTGACTGAATAATACCTCAACATCATGTCCACATATCACCACCACAGTTACTGAGTAATACCACAACATCATTACCACATATCAGTACCCCATAGTAACTGAATATTATCACAACACCGTGACCACATATTACTACTACATAGACTGAATAATACTGCCACACCATTACTGAATATAAACCATTACACTTTGCACACATATAAGTGATTACAGTTCAAGTACAATTAATGACAGGTGACGTTTCTCTGAGTCATTCATGTTCCCCTTTCTTCTCCATCCGGTCCACACCTCCATGATGACTTCTCCCGGCCAACACTCGTCCGTGCAAATTTGGACACAAATATCTTACAATCCTCACTTTTTCGGCAACTCTTTGCCTTCTCCCAACTCTGTACAAAGAGCCGGGTTGGAGTGCGAGTTCAGGCTATAGCTTAGAGGCACAGTCCTCGAGGAGGAACAGAGCACTAACCCCCTGGAGATTGTGCCACAGCTGAGGCCTGTAACTATCAGAATCAGATAGTACTGTCATGATTTCTGCTTTTAGTAGTATTTCTGTTTTTTCTACAGAATTCCCCCTTGGACTATGATGGATTTATTGAACCGATGTTTGATCCATTTCTGTAATAAAATGGTCAGTGAGGGCTGGTGTCGGGGAGAGTTTATTTAAATAAAGTGTTTTTTGTGCTGTGTCCTTGTGTTTTTTACTGTTTATTTCCAGTGTTACTAATAGAGATGCTTGACAAATGCCTCTATATTACTAGTGCTGGGGCTTGATGTCAGCCTTGGGGTGACAAAGAAAAACACAAATTCCCAGGGTTAGTAATAGAGATGTCTGTCAGAGAGCTCTATTACTAACAGTGGAAAAATAATGGTAAAAAAATACACTGAAACAGCACAAAAACACTTTATTTAAATTATCACTACCCAATAACATGTTGGTGACCATCTTACTAAAGAAATGGATCCAACACTTGTATTACATAATCCAGTGGGGAAAAATGTAAAATCTAGAAACACTAATCAGCATTTGGCCGATGGCCATCTATAATGCCGAAGACCGCATGAATACTAAATATGCCTCTATAGATAGGTAGAACCCCTTTTTAGATAGGTAGTCCTCTAAATTAGGGACTTCAGGTAGGTGGATAGGAAATTAAGGCCCCAGTTAGATAGGAGGCAACCCATGGTAATGGAAAAAGGGCAAGGCCCAGCAGTTAGGAGACCCTGCTGGGTAAGTAGGCCCCAACGGTTGGTCCCAAGGAGTAGGTTAGTAGACCCCTGGGAAGGTGGCCCCCCGGGTACGTGGTTTTGTCGTAGATAGGCCCCAGGTAGGGGCGGAGTTAGGCCCAAAGGGTAGATTCCCACAGGGAGGGAATAGTTTTCACCCGATGATAAATTGCCCCCGGAGTAGGTAGATTTCACCCAGTTATTGTAGACTGCACCAGGGAGTAGGTAAAATTTCCCCAGGGAGGTAGGTAGGGTTTCCCCCGTATAGATTGCCCCCCGGAATTGCTTGCCCTAGGGGAGTAAGTAGATTGCCCCCGTTAAAGGGAGATTGCCCCCGGGGGTGGTAGATTCCTTTGCAAAAAGGTTGATGCCAATTCAGGATCCAAAGGCCCAAATTAAAATTCAAAATTTTTTTTATTTGACAGTGGGAAAAACCATATCCCAAACAAGACATCTCCCCCCCAAAAAAAAGAGGCCAAGAAAGACCTACGCGTTTTGGGGGCTCAGGGACCCTTAAACATAGTACTATTAAACCCCTAAAAAAATTTTTTATATACTATAAAAACAATTATTAAAAAATGTTTCCGGGGTGCACTGATTGAACACGCCAATCTCACTTCCGGACCTCCGCCCTAACCAACTACGCACGGACCGGCGCTATGAGATACACAGTGCGAGAATGGGCACTGGCAAAGCTCCGGAATGGACATTCGCAATAAGAAAAGGATTCTATACGATGCAGGTCCATAACCTGGGTAGAAGTTTTTTAAACAATCAATTAGGCGTGCCAAACAGCAAACCAGGGAAAGGGAAAAAGGGGTTTCAAAATTTGGGCCCAAAAATGTTGTAATACAAAAGAAACCCAATGAAAGCCCTAATAGATGAATGAAATATTAATAATGGGGAAATAATTTTTTCATAG
>JAODAL010025189.1:0-59127 GCA_025379985.1 Phyllomedusa bahiana
GGTGTAAGAATGAAGGTTTTTGTTGCTTCCATAGACTTTAATGGCATCAGAGATGATCGACTATCGAAAAACCTTATCGATTGTGGCCGACTATCGACTTTCGCCCGATGTCGATAGCCAACGTAATCGCTCAACACTAGTAAACAGCTATGAACAGTGATATAAGCAGAGCTATGTGATTGCTGCAGTCAATTAGTGACTTTTAGTGGTGATGTCTTGTTCAGAAGAGAACGAAGATAAACAGATGACCTGGGAGACCCAGTGCTGGAATGAATGAATGAAGGAATGAAGGACGGTGAGTATAGGCTTTTTTTCTATTTTCTTGGTATGCACCAGCATATTATTTAATTTTCATATGACCTGGACAACCCCTTTGAACACACTTTTCAGCATTATTATTTACACCCTTCTGATTTTTCATGGATGGATATACTACAAGACCCATTGTTTGAGGAAATCCTCCTAAAGATAAATACACTATAACAGGCTAAATCATTAAGCAAGGAGGCAGTTAATCAGCTGCTTCAGAACTCCCTTCTAGATGCATACCTCCCAACCTTTTGAATGGTCAAATAGGGACACTTGGTTTTAGTTGGAAGAGAAATCCATTTTTTCATGTATATCTGTACAGTTCAGTTGTTTTTCATTTAAAATGAGTACAAAATTAGCAAAATCTAGAATTTTTTTGTCCAAATTGCAACATCATATTAAATAATATATGTTATATTTTAACATGCATTTACAGCCCAGAAAAATGCTTTTTTTCCCCTTTTTTTGGTGGGGGGGGGGCAATATTATAAGTTTTTCAAGTCAAAAAGAAAGACATTTAAGCATTAGAGACGGACTAGGGGATTTGAGTCAAAAATATGGACTGTCCTTCCAAAAACGGGACACTTGATAGACATGCAGTTATGACTCATGACCTGTCAGGGAGAGCTATAAAACTCAGTAACTACCGCCAGTCTTGGCCTGAGTGTCAGTGCAGAGCACTAGGGTCTTCTGTGCAATTGCTCAAGCCCTAAGAGTTCCTGCATTCCAGAGTTCCCACGTTCCAGAGTTCCCACGTTCCAAAGTTCCTGTGTTCCAAAGTCCCTGCAGTCCTGTATTCCTGTAAATTCTGGGCTCTGTGACCCTGCCCTGTTTGTTGTCTGCTTGTTTCTTACCTCAACCTGTCTCCTGACTACTTGTCTGTTTTCTGCTTCAGCCTTTTGTTTATATGTCTGTGTGTCATATTTGCTGGTGTCCTGCCCTAGTCTATACTCTGCAGTGTGGCATCCACATTTCTTCTGTTTACTCAGACCGAGACGGAGCCTCAGCCCAATGTGGGCAGAGGCTCACATTACCCATCCAATGGGGAGTGATCCTAGAAGAGCAGGTGACATTCATTGCAATGGACATGTAGTGGGTGGTCCCTGTGTCTCCTGCTTCCACTTTGAAAAATGGCCACTGTTACTGTTATGTTAGAGCAGCTCAGGCGCAGCAGCTTGCTGCTGTGGCTCCAACTGGCTTTGGGAGCAAATTTTGATTTTGGTTTTCGGATGCCTAGTCCATCACATGAGGTTCTCTTTGCTACTAAAAACTTTAAGTTACTGATACTCAGGGGAGGTGAGTGAGAAATTAGCCAAGGAGGTGAGCTTTAGATGGTTGTCCCCCCACTTAACACTTGGATATTTCCCCTTTGGGTTTTGAGCCAAAAAAGGAGCTGGGAAAATTTTGGTTGATACATCACCTTTCTTTTCCCCACGGTTTGTTGGTCAATGATGGTATAGATCTGTAATTATGTTCTGTGGGTTGATGGACATGTGATCCTGGGGAGCTGTTGGCAAAGGCCGACATTGAGTCAGCTGTTTGACTTTTGCCAGTTCATCCATCTAGTGTCTGCCTTCTGGGCTGTTACTGGAACAATGCATATTATGAAGATCGTTATTTGCCTATAGGCTGTGTGATATCATATGCATACTTTGAGACCTTTAGATCTTTCGTGGAGTGGGCGATTCATTATTCGGTTGGTGTGCAGTCCATTATTCACTATTTGGATGACTTTCTGCATTGGTCCAGCGGATTCCCTGGTTTGTGGTATGTTTTTGAGGTTATTGAAATTGATGGTGCAGTGGTTTGGCTTACCAGTGGCTCCTGAGAACATTGAAGGTTCTGTCACTTTATTACAATTTGTGGGCATTGTTTTAGATTCTGAGCGGATGGAGTGCAGATTGCCTGAGGATAAGCTCACCTCCTTTTGTGCAGAAATTGGGTTGGCATAGTAAAGGAAGAAAATTCCTTTGCAGGATTTGCAGTCACTGCTGAGTAAACTTAATTTTGCTTGTCGGATTATACTCATGTGGCAGATACTTTGTAGCTGTATGGTAGGGTTGACTTGGGTGTCAGTGCACCACATCACTTTGTTAGATTGAAACAAGAGCACAGCGCAGATTTGAGGGTCTGGGGCATCTATATGTCCTGTTAAGTGCCGTGTGACTTTTCGAGTGATGTGGATAGAAGGGTGGTCCTTTTCTCTGTCATGAGAACGGTTCCTTTTTGTCAAAATTTCAGTTCATGGTATTTTTTAAGGCACAGTCTGTCCAAGTCTTTTTGGACTCTTCACATTTTGCCTCTCATTCTTTTTTGATTGGTGCAGCTACAGAGGCAGCAAGTTGGGGTCTGCAGCCCAAGTTGAGTAGAAAAATTGGAGGGTGGGATTCGGATCTATTCCCTTCACATGGTTGGCCTCACCTTTATTGAAATAGTTCAAACTGGGGTTACTGTGCCCGCTTTAACATCCTATAGATTCGCTGGTGTTTGTTTCCTTTAGTTAGTTTTAATTTTTTTCAAGACGCTCCATGTTTGGTTTGGATTTTCTGGACTCTTATGTGCACTGGGGTGCAGTGCATGTGGACATACGTTGAGACGAGCGGCAACTGGATTTTGCTCAAGAGGCGGTGGATGTCAGATTTAGTGGTGGATGTCAAATTTAGAGGTAGGGTGTAGAACAGAGTGCTCCCAGAGTTCTATCATTGTTCTGCTTTGAATAGACCTCCAGATGTTCTGGTACTTCATTATGGGGGTAAATGTTTGGGTGCCATGCCTTGTGCTGGTGTTTTGGCAAATTAGACATTCTTTTGGTCTGGGAAACACAGTTCCTGTTGTGTGCAGCCTGCTAGTCCATAATCCGTGGTTCCTGTTGTCATCCTCCTGCTGGACCCATCTGCTTCATGGTCACCTTGCCTTTAGCATCCCTGATTGTGTTTGTACAGGCATCTGTCAGTTGTGGTCCAAAGGAGCCACACATTTCAAATGCTGTCTATAAGCACCATTTTAAATAAACTTTCCGAAAGGTGACAGTAATACATCTGGGACAATATTTGTCCTAGACTTAACAAGCCAGTCTTGTTTTCCTCTTTCAATAATTGAGCTTTGTGACTCCTTCACATGGCTAAATAGTATTATGCCAACCTCCTGGACAATTCTAAAGATTGGTTGGCCACATAAAAACCACAAAAAATGGATACAAATAAAGTAAAGAAACTCTCTCACTTATCAATCACTGTGAGCTATATAGGAAGCATTGTATATATGGAGTATTTTTAAAAAATGAAACTATATGTGTGTGTATATCTATATCCATATATATGTATAATTAGGATTACAAAAATTATATATATTTGACAAATGTAAGAATAGTGAGAGAGAAATTTTTTAAGGCATTATTATTACTTTCTGCAAAGTCAAAAGTTTACATATACTAGGATTACTATGCCTTTAAACAATTTGAGACAGCCCATATGATGGCATCATGTCTTTGGAAGCTTGTGGACTTGCACAAGTCTATTTTATCCTTTGGGTGCAATTTCAAGACACCCAAAGGTGCCTTGTTCATATGTACAAACAATTACATGCAAGTACAAACAAGATGGGAATGTCCAGCCATTATACTACTCAGGAAGGAGATGGGTTGTGTTTCCCAGAGGTGAACGAACTTTGATCCGACACATGCATATCAACCCAAGAACAAAAGCAAAAGACCTTGTGAAGATGCTGGTGGAAGCTGATAAGATTGTGTCATCATCCACAGTGAAACGAGTACTGTATCAACGTGGGCTGAAAGGCTACTCTACCAGGAAGAAGCCATTGCTCCAAAAGAAACATATGAAATTAATTTGCAAAATTAAATGCAAACAGGAACAAAAACCTACATTTTTGGAGACATGTCCTATGATAAAATTTAACTGTTTGGCCATAATGACCATTGTTACGTTTGGAGGAAAAAGGGAGAAGCTTGCAAGCCTAAAAACACCATCCCAACTGTGAAACACGGGGGTGGCAGCAACTTATTGTGAGGTTGTTTGCACTTCACAAAATAGATGGCATCATAAGGAAAGAAGATTATGTGGCAATACTGAAGCAACATCTCAACACATCAGCCAGGAAGTTAAAGCGTGAGCGGAAATGGCTCTTCCAAATGGACAATGACCCGAAGCATACTGACAAACTGGTTACAAAGTGGCTTAAGGTTAACCAAGTCAATGTTTGGGAGTGGCCATCACAAAGCCCTGATCTCAATCCTATTGACAATTTATGGGCAAAGCGGAAAAGGCAGGTACAAGCAATGTGACCTCCAAACATGGCTCACTTACACCAGTTCTGTCAGGAGGAATGGCCCAAAATTCCTACCAACTATTGTGAGAAGCTTGTGAAAGGATATCCAAAATGTTTGACCCAAGTCATAAAGGGCAATGTTCCCAAATACTACTGAAAGGTATGTAAACTTTTGACTTTGCAGAAAGTAATAGACATGCCTTAACAAATTCTCTCTCTTTTATTATTCTGGAATTTGGCAAATATAAATAATTTTGGTAATCATAATTGACCTAAAACACTTCTCAATTTTTTGTAAATATTTTCTTACATCTTTTAATGGGACAATAAGCAATGACGATTTGACACTTTGATACAATGTGAAGTAGTCAGTGTCCAGCTTTTTTAATCCCTTACCGACATTTGCCGTACTCATGCGGCAATGTCGGGTAGGGGTTCCCGCAAATTGCCGTATGAGTACGTCAAGGCGATCTTGCGCGCTCACAGGCGGAGCGCGCAAGATCGCGGCATGGAACCAGAGGTAAATTACCGCTGGCATCATGCCGCATCCCGGAATGAGCTCCGGCCGTGGGGGATTAACCCCCCGATGTCGCGACATCGTGGACGCGACATCGCAGCTGCGGGCAGCAGGAGTGAGCTCCTGCTGCCCGCGATCCCGGCGCAGTAATGGCGCTGAGCGCCGCTACTGATTCTCCTACCAGGCAGCCCGGATGCTGAATGAGAGCATCCGGGTTGTCTGGTGACGTCACGATGCCCACAATGCATTGTGGGCAGCGTGACTGACAGTTGCCATGGAGACCAGCATACAGCTATAAGCTGTATGCTGATCTCCTATTGCATGAACGATCTGACGATCGTTCATGCAATTCCCCCCTGGGGAAAAGTGTAAAAAGTGTGAAAAAGTAAAAAAAAAAGTGTAAAAAAGTAAAACACAAACACAAAAAATAAAATAAAAACACGTACATCGCCCTTTTCCCCTTTACAAACGCCAATCGCCCCAAAAAAGATAAAAAATAAATAAAGTACCCATATTTGGTATCGCCGCATGCGTAGCGACCCACCCTATAAATCGGTTATGTTAATTAACCCGTACGGTGAACGCCGTAAAAAAAAAAAAAAAAAACAGTCACAGAATTGCGATTTTTGTTCATCCCGCAGCACATAAAATGGAGTAAAAAGTCATCAAAAACTCATATCAACATCAAAGTGATGCCAATTAAAACGTCAGTTCATCCCACAAAAAAAAAGTCCTTACACAGCTCTGTATACGGAAAAATTAAAAAGTTCTGGCTATTAGAAGATAGCGATGCATAAATATTGTTTTACACAATAAAAACACTTTTTTTTCAAAAAAATTGTGCTTTCAAATAAAAAAACTACATAAATTGGGTATCACCGTAATCGTCTCAACCCACAGAGTAAAACTAACTTGTCACGGATACTGCACGGTGAACGCTATTAAAAATAAAAAAACTTTGCTAGGATTGCAGTATTTTCTTCACCCTGCCTTCCAAAAAACTGATTTAAAAGCAATCATAAAGTCTTGTCCCCTCAAAAATGTTACCAACAAAAAGTCCCTATACAGCTCCATAAACAGAAAAATAAAAAAAGTTATGGCTCTCAGACTGAGGTGATGCAAAAACGTGTTTTCCTTTTCAAATAAAAGTGTTTTTTCATGTATAAGCAGTAAAACATAAAAAAATAGAAATTTGGTATCGCTGTAATCATATCGACCTGCACAGTGACCGCTGTAAATAATAATAAAAAAAACACTACCAGGATTGCTGTATTTTGTACAAAATGCCTCACAAAACTTAATAAAAAGTGATCAAAGCATCACATGCCCCCGTAATGGTACCAATAAAAACATCAACTCATCTCGTAAAAAACAAGCCAACAAGCAGCTCCATATGCAAAAAAGTAAGAAAGCTATGGCTGTCAGAATATAAAATGCAACTTTTTATAAAAGTCGCTTCTATTAGGTAAAAGTAATAAAACATAAAAAACTATATAAAATTTATATTATTGTAATTGTACCGACCCCCATTGTAAAGTTATCCTGTCATTTATCCAGTATGGCGAATACTGTAAAAATGAAGCCCAAAAACAATGGCGGAACTGCGTTTCCCCCTCCATTTCCATGGCCCAATGCTAAAAAAAAACTACGGAACACCTGTGCACCCAAAATGCAAAATACACCCTTAGATGAGATCCCTGAGGGGTGTTGAATCCAAAATAGCGCTCCTTCCCTTGTACCCCCTGCCATGCGCCCAAACAGCAGTTTACACCCACATGTAGGGTATTGGCGAACTTGGAAGAAATTGCGTAACACAATTTTGGGGCTTTTTTTCCAAGATTCCTTGTAAAAATTAAACATTTTCAGCTAAAATTGCAGATAATTGGAAAAAAAATATATATTTTTTATTTTCAGAGCCGAACGCTAAAAAAATTGGTGAAACGCCTGTGGGGTCAATATACTCATACATCCTTGGATATATTCCGTAAGGGGTGGAGTTTCCAAAATGGGGTCTTTTTAGGGGTATTTATTAAGTTTTGGAACCTTAGGGTGTCCGCAAACCTGAAATGGCCCCTAAATAAAATCGTAATGAAAATGAGGCCCCAGAGTCCAGTAGGTGCTCCTCCTATTCTGGGGCTTGTGGTTGAGCCAAATAATGCACTAGGGCCACATATGGGATATCTCTGAAAACGGCAGAATCAGGGAAATCAATATTAATTTGCATTTCCCTGATCACATTTACTGTATTCTTGTCAATAATGTATAAAAATTGAAAATCTGCAAAAAAAATTGAAATTTTTAAACTTCACTTCCACTTTGCTTTAATTCCTGTGAAACACCTAATGGGTTAATAAACTTCCTAAATGCGGTTTTGAATACTTTAAGGGGTGTAGTTTCTTAGATGAGGTCATTTATGGGGGTATCTAACATACAGGTCAATCAAAGTCACGTTAGAACTGTACTGGTCCCTAAAAAATGTATATTACTAATTTTCTTGAAAATGTGAAAATTACTACTAAATTTATAAGCCCTCTAATGTCGTAGAAAAAAAAAAGACATTTAAAAAAATTATGCCAAACTACAGCCGACATATGGTAGATGCTAGTTATAAACTATTTTGAGTGGAATAACTATGTGTCTTACATGCAGAAATTTTTGAAGTTTGAAATTGGTAAATTTTCCCCATTTTTCACGATAATTTGATATTTTTCACAAATAAATAATTATTTTTTTGACCAAAATTTCTTACTATCTTAAAGCACAATGTGTCACGAGAAAACAATCTCTGAATCACATGTATAGGTTAAAGTGTCAAAAAGTTATTCTCACAAAAAGTGATACTGACAGTTTTTCAAAAATGGGCTCTGTCAGAAGGGCCCAAAACGGGCTCCGGGAAGAAAGGGGTTTAAACAGGGGGAAATTTAAATTCCCCTTCAAAAAAAATTTAAAACACACAAGCACCCAATGTCGAAAATCCACTGGCACAAAAAAAGTCAGTAAAAACCCCCTAAATAAAAAGGGGCCCAAAATTTGTCCCCAAAATTTGCCCCAATTTAAAAATTCCTTTGGTGGGCGCTCCCTTTTTTTCCCCCAAAATTAAAATTAAAAATTCCCCTCTTTATAAAGGATTTCCCCTAAAAGTTTTCACGGGTTTCCCAAACGGGGGAAATTTCTCTTCCACTCCCCCAATGACAACATACAAAACGGGTGTTTTTTGAAACCTTTTGCTCCTCCCCCTTTTCCTTTAAGAATGCCCCCACAAAATGCTCAATGGGTTTAGATCTGGGAGACTTGCTTGGGCCACCCAACACCCTACACCCCTACCCAAATTTTTTTTTAGTAAGGCAGTAAAAACCCACCCCCCCTTTTAAAACGGGGCCCATTTTCCGAAGGGGAGTATGTCAGAGAAACCTTTTTTTGGTCATTAATGTTTTCCCCTAAAAGAATTTAACCCCCCCACACCGGGCACCCCCCCCAAGCTGCCCCAAACTATACACTTCCCCCACCATCATGTTTGACTGTACCCAAACACCCCCTTTCTTTGAACTTTTTCCCCCTTGGGTTTGTCCCCAAAAACACATGCGGAAAAAACCACCCTAAACCCAAAATCCCATGAAATCTTAGTCTCAATCAGACCACAGGATTTTGGTTCCAGTAACCCCATGCCTTACCCGGGTTTTCCTTCAAAAAAACCTGTTTGCAGATTTCCCTTTGTGAAACACCCTTTTAAAAGGGGTTTTCCTTCTGGCTGAAAATCGACTTCCCCCCCTTTAACCCGGGAAAGCAATGTCGGCAGCCCCTCAAATTTTTAAATTTTGAAAAGACAATCTGGTAAAAACCCTCGGGCATGGGGCCTGAAACCTCTTGGGGCCGACAAATGGGCCGGGCCCTTTGTTTTAAAATGGAAACCTGTCTTTTTTGGGACCACTTAATGGCTCGGGGCCCCTTTTGTTTGCAGTTTTTTTTCCCAAAGGGATAAACAATCCTTTTTATACCCTTAAGGCCATCCATAGGGAAATGCAATAATTAGAAAATTGAGGGAAATTTCCCCAAAAAAATTGTTCGGTCACCCTTGGGGCCCGGAAATTTTCCGACAAAATTTTTTTCCCCGGGAATTACTTCGGCAAAAAACTCGGTTAAAAAGCACTTTTTTCCAGGCTGCCCAAAGCCTGCGGGGGTGGCTTTTAAACCCGTTTGCCATGCTTAAAAAATTGAAAGGGGAAAGTTTGGGTTTTTTCCTTCAAAAACAATGTTGTTTTTTAAATTATGACAACGCAGATGACTGGCCGCCGCCCCTTAAAACCCTTTTTCACTATAAAAATTCCCCTTTGCACTTAAGAGGCAAAACTACCAAAAAACTCAAGCGGGAATGTACCAGTAAAGTCATGCCAGCGAAACAAAAAAAAAAACAAGCAGGGGCTCAGGGGGGCAACATTAGTGACAGAGTGTGGAGGTGAGGGGCGGAAAGCCACAGCAGAAATGAGGTTCACCAGTGGGCAAAATTTAACATTCTGGAGGGGGGCAAAACCAGGAAGCCACAGAGTGGCACAATGACTGAGAGCGGAGGTCACGGCGGCAGAAGAAATAAACGGGCATTTGGGCAAAAAGCATCGGGGAAGGGGGCTAAACAGTAAAAGGCCACAATTTGGCACAAAAAACACAGTGTGGGGGGTACGGGGCAGCAGTTTTGAAAACAGGAAAGGGGCACAATCACATTCTGAAGGGGGCAAAACAGAAATTAGGCCAAGAGGGGCACAACCCCACAGTTTTGGAGGTCCCCGGGCGGCAGCAGTAAGATCGGGGCCGGTGCAAAAAGACTTTCCCGGGGGGGGGCTAAACAGTTTTAAGGCCACAATTGGTCACAATGAAAACGTGGGGGAGGTCAAGGCGGCAGCATATGAGATAAACAGTGGCACAATCACATTCAAAAAGGGGGGAAAAAAACAGTATTGGGCCCAAAAAACAAGTGGCAAAATCACACAGTTTTGGGGGGCCACGGGCGGGCAGCATAGGGAAAACAGGCGGGGCCACAAAGACATTCGGGAGGGGCAAACAGTATTAGGCCACAGATTTTGGAAACAAGACACAGGGGGAAGTCACCGGCACAGAAATGAGAATCGGGCAGGGCAAAAAACACATTCTGGAAGGGCGGCAAAACAGTATTGGGGCCACAGAGTGGGCCAAAATTTCAAAACAGTGTGGAGGCCAGGGCGGCAGCAGTATGGGTCAGGCAGTGGCAAAAATAAACATTCGGGGGACGGCAAAACGGGTTTTTAGGCCACGAGTGGCACAATGATAAAAGTGGGGAGGTAAACACAGCACACAGGGAGACCCAGGGATTTGCAAAATGAAAATTTTTGGACGGCAAAACATTTTTAAAAGGCCACATAGGGCACAATAAACCCAGTGGGAGGTCACGGGCGGGCCAGTATAAAGTTTCAAGGCTTTGGCACAATGACTTCTGGGGGGCCCAAAACGATTAGGCCACAGATTTGGCACAATCACACGTTGGAGGTCGGGGCGGCCAGCATTTAATTTATGCCCAGGCATTGGAAAACAAATGACATTCGGGAGGCGGAAAAACAGTTTTTTGGCCACAGAGCGGAAACGATGTTTACAGTTTGATTCCCCGCCCGCACAGAAAAGAGTTTGGGGGCATGGAACAATGACTTTTCCCTGGAGGCCGGAAAAACCCATTAATTGGGCCCCACAGGGGTGGCCCCAATAATACAGGGGGTGGAGGTCACAAAAAACAGCGGGCAAAGATCAGGCAGGGGAACAATTGCATTTTTGGAGGGGGAAAAACCCGGGTATTGGCCAAAAGGGGGGCCCAAAAACACACAGTGTGGAGGTCACGGGGGGCAGCAGTATGGGGATCAGGCATTGGCAAAAATCCCTTTCCCCTGGAGGGGGGAAAAACCCGGTATTAGGGCCCCACAAGTGGGCACAAAAAACCAACAGTGGGAGGTAAACGGCGGCAGCATTTGGGAGGTCAGGCAGTGGCACAATGACTTTCCCCGGGAGGCGGCAAAACAGTTTTGGGCCAAAAGATTTGGGCACAACCCACACATTGGGGAAGGGTCAGGGGGGCAGCAGTATGAGGTCGGGCAGGGGCACAATGACAATCTGGAGGGGGCAAAAAAAAAAATTGGGCCACAGATGGCACGATGATCCCGGGGTGGAGGCCCCACAGCACAGCATGAAACGGGCGGAGGAAACCAATGACATTCGGAAAGGCGGCAAAACAGTTTTTGGGGCCACAGAGTGGCACAATGATACAGTGTGGGGGGTCACGACAGCAGCACATGAGTTTCACCCAGTGGCACAATGACTTTCCCTGGAGGGCGGCAAAACGGGTATTGGGCCCCACAGAGGGCACAATCACACAGTGGGGGGGGTCACGGCGCAGCAGTTTTGGGGGGGACCCGGCATTGGCAAAATTTGACATTCTGGAGGGGGCAAAACATAAATGGGCAAACGGGGCACAACCCACACAGTTTTGGGGGGTTTCACGGCGGCAGCAGTATGAGGTCAGGCAGGCAAAATGACATTCGGGAGGCGAAAAAAACATATTAGGCCACAAAGTGGCACAATGATACATTTTGGGAGGTCACGACAGCAGCAGCATGAGATCGGGCCCATGGAAAACAATGAAAATTCGGGGGGGGGGGGAAAAAAGGGTTTTAAAGGCCAAAAGAGGGGGCACAAACACACAGTGTGGAGTCCCCCGGGGCAGCAGTATGAAAATCAGCAGTGGCACAAAGTCATTTTTGGAGGGGCTAAACAGTTTTGGGCCACAGAGGGGCAAAATTTACACGGGGTGGGGGGTCACAACAGCAGCAGCTTTGAGATCAGGCAGGGGGAAACAATGACATTCTGGAGGGGGAAAAACATTATTAGGCCTCAAGGGGGCACAATCACACAGTGGGGGAGGTCACACACAGCAGTTTAGCATGCAGTGGCCCCAATGACATTCTGGGGGGTGGCAAAAAGGGAGGAAGCCACAGAGTAAACCATATGAAAAAGCGGAGGTCACTTTTGGCAGCAGCTTTAAAGGTAAGGCAGTGGCACAATGAAAACAGGTGGGGGGAAAAGGGGGGAAAACCCAGCAGAAACCCATGGTCCGCCAGGGGCAAAAAGACACAGTGGGGATGTCCCCGGCAACAGAAAACAGCACATAGGCATATAGGGGCCCCAAAAATGACAGATGTTGATTGGGTGGCAATACCATTCCCTGGAAAAAAAGGTGGGGGCAGATGGAAAAACCCGGGCAGCAGATGTTGTGGCATCAGGGGGGTTTGGGGGCATCAGAGAAAAGGGGCGAGGCGGGTTTATTTTTTAAACCCCAGACTAAACCGCCTAAGGCTTTGGGGAGGGGAAATCCGGCCCTCCACGCCTTTTTCCCAATTTGAAAAAGGTCCGGCCTTTCCCACTTTTTCCCGTGGACAGGGGGGGTTTCCCCTTGGGGGAAAACGGGCCCCCGGGCCGCACTAAACACCCGTCTGATGCCACACTACGGGCCGGGCGGGCCCCAGTTTTCTCCCCAAATTGGGGTTTTTTGGTTTTTTTTTTTTTTTTTTGTGGTTTTTTGGGGGTTTTTTCACTTTTTAGGCCGGGGGGAAGAAGCTACTCATCAGTGCCTCCAGACTTAGGTTACTACTGATGGAGCTTTTTACTGCTCCTAAACCCCCCCACCTTCCCCCATCAGCCACGGCATTAAATACGTTTAGGCGAGGAACCACCCCCGGTCAAACCTGTCCCAAAAGGGGGGACGAATTCCCCACATAGACAGCGGCCAACGATTTTCGAGGGAAATTTCCCTATAGTTTTTGGGGTTTGTCCCTTCCCCCCAAAAGCTGGAAAAAAGGCTCCCTTTTGGGACCGGGAGCGAGGGTCCCCAAAAGGGGAAGAGGGCCCGAAGTCAATTTCCCCCTCCCGGGATGCTGAATAATTTGGCTGTCACTAAAACCAGGGAAATAACATGCTGGGGCCTCTGCACAAGTGACTTCCCAGGGGGTCCCGCCTCCATTTCCCCCTGTAACTGCCACCGTGCTTTGGGAGTCAAAAAAACCTCATCTTCCTCATCTCCCATCCACCCCTACTCCCCCTGCTCTTGCTCCTCCCTCTGTCACCTGGGGGAAAATCCACTCCCTTTTTTCCAACAATGCTTTCGCTCCAATGTCCCCCTCCTCCTCCAATTTTAGTCCCCAAACCGGACTCAAAAGGGGCCCCGAGATGTAGTCGCCCCCGTCTCCCCGTCCCCCCCGCCCAACAGATTTTTCAGCATCTTTCCAGGGCAAAGAACAGTGGGGGAAAGACATTTAAATTTATCCCCTACCTGGCGGGCGACAAAAAAACGTCACCCTTTCCCCAAAATGGGCCCCAAAAAAACGGCAGGTTCACGGCCCCCATGAGCTGCCACTGGGGTGACATCAAAAATTACACAGGGAGTACTTCGTCTGCCTTTGGGTCATCAAAAAAAAAAGTTAATGGCCTTTCTCTGTTTTACAACGGTCCCCAAAAGTGCAGGCTGGAAATTTCCCGCGGTGGGAAAAAATCGCATAAACAGAGGTTTGGGGGGGGCCCTTTTTTTGCCGTGCAACTCGAGGGGGGGTTTTTCCCCGGCTTTGTCAATGGATAAAGGGGCAAGCACAGTTTTTTCCCTTCCAATTTTTAAATGTTTTGAAGATCGGGGAAGAAACAGGAAACCTTTTTACAACCAGATTGAACAAAGTGCGCCATGTAGGGCGCTGGACCATCCCTCCCTTTTGGTGCAGCGCGGACACCAATTTTTGCTCCCCCTTTTCCGCACCCAAAGGTTCCGAAATTTGGCCCCGTTTGGGGCGGAAAAAAGGGCCCCACATCGTTTTTGCTGCAAAAACCGCGGGGCAGTTTCCTCCCCTTTTGACCTTCCTTCGCCAGGGAAGCCAGGTTTTAGACTGCGTGACCAAAAAAAAAAGGTTTGCCCCCTTAACCCCCATGTGGTATGATGGGCAGTACTTGTGGAGGCGAGAGGTGGGGTGGGGGTTTAGGGGGGAGGCGGGACATTGGTGCAAAGGGGCAGCAGTTTTACCAAACCGTGGAGGAGAAAGCGGCGTCTCCTGTTTCCCAATTTGGGGTTTGGGGGGCCCTTTCTGGAAGCACATTCCCCCCAGTGGGCCCGAAAAAGGGCATTACGGCCCCCGAAACCCTATTACAGCTCCAGACTCCCGCTGACGGGGGGTTTTTCCTTGGAACAAACCGAAAAGCTCAAGGACTTACACACCTTTTGTTTCCAAAATTTTATGAAGTGCTTGGTACGCCTTTTTTGGGGAAAAAAAATTTACGGCTTGGGAAATCTCCATCTCGGCTCGGCACAAGCCATTAATTTCTCTGAACGGGGGCAGATTTCCCCCATTTGGAAAGGGGGGGAAATGCAGTACCAACCAAAATTGGACAGGAAACAAAGGGGCATCGCTGCCCCTTGGGAATTGGGAACTCATTCCCTTTGGGGCTCTTTGCAAACGCCCCCGCCTTTAAACCCACTGCTGGCAAACCCTGATAGGGGAGGACAGGGGCATCTGGACCGGGGGATGAATTTTCAAAGAGAAACAGCCTCTTCTGCAAGGTTTTTGGACCTTGAAATTTGGCCCGCCCAAAGGCATTTCCCTGCCACCCGGGGGTCTGTGCTGCGGGTGTTGGGGGCGGCGGCAGGATGGACCACCCCCACTGAGCCACGTTTTTTTTCCCCCACCCCCGGATGGGGACGCCCGCATTTGTTTACGCCCGGGCCCCTTTCCAAAGTTTGCTCCCTGGGCCCCGCTTTACTTTCCCGCCCACAGATTCTACAAATACCCAAATTTGCTCCTCCTGTCCCCAGCAAAGAACTGGGGGGGGGGGGGGGGGCCAAAAAACCCGCTGAGTATCAAATTTTTTCCCGGGCCCAAACCGCCCGCACTGGTGACTACTGGCCCCCCGCTCCTCGCTGGGGTTCCCTGTGCTGCTAATTTTTTGGACCTTCGAAGCCGGGTTTTTTTTCCCCGTGGCCGCTTGGCCCCACCCTCAAAACTGCAGCAATTTTCCCGCTGAATCACGGCCCCCCAAAGACCCACAAAGGGTGGGGTTTCACCGCGCCTGACGCGCAAGCGACGCCCACTTTTTCCCACGATTATGGGGAAGGCCCCCCCCACCCCCCGGGTCCCCCAAATGCGGTCGGCCACAAACCTCATCTATTTGTGTTTCATCGTCCCGCGTCCTTTAAACACCGATCTTGGGGATCCCCAGGCTGAAAACCTTTACAAACAAGAACCCCCCCATGCCACCTTTCCCCATCTATACTTTGCCGCCCACTACAAGAAAAAGGCGATATTGGCCCCTTTCTTCGCTGCCAAATAACTGCTGACGCCCCCCCTCAAATTGTCACCCCCCGCTATAATTGGCGCTTACCAAAACCACCCTAGTAATTTTCTGGCTGAGGGAACCCGGGTGGGGCAGAGGCGGGGGGAGGACAGGGGAGGGCCGCTGAAACCCCTCCCGAAACCAAAGCCCAACCCAATGGTTGGGGCTGAGGTTTCCCAAACCCACTCTTGGGGGGGTTGTCCGAAAATCCTCTTTGGGGGGAAGAGGAAGACCTAGCAACCAATCAAGAACCCTTTGGTTGCTTTAACAACACCCCCGGGGGGGCCGCTAGATGACAAAATTTAGCGTTGGGCCTTTACCCGGGGTGACCCCTGCTGCACAACCCCTTTCCCGGCCCGCGAAACCTTTTTGGGGCCCGTTCCCCGGGAAGTTTTTGCCACTGCCACTCGCCGCGTTCAGAGCCCGCCACCCCCTCTGTCTGACATAAATTTTTGTTTTAAAATTTATAACACTGTTTTTATGATGATATCTTTTAAATGATAAATATACACCCCCTGTTTTTTTACTCCAAAAGAACCCAGTAACAAGCTTTGGGGAAAACCCCCTTGGATAAAAAAATTGCCTTTCCAAAAAAAATGGCCAGAAAAAATTTTCTTGTTGTTTCCCTTTTAAAAAAACTGTGGTTTTAACCCCCAAAAGTAAAAGCACAAACAGGCTTAATTAAAACCCCGGGCATGAATTTTTTTTGGCTACAGGAAAAAAAGTTAAATTTTTTGGCATTGAAAAAGACGGTTTTTTTTTTGTCAGCACACCAAACAAAACAAACCCTTTAAATTTAAAAACCCCCGGGGGTAAATTTCGCCCAAAAAATTGAGGCCCCCCCCCAAAATTTGTAGCTTTTTAGCTTTACAATTGCGGGGTTTTTTTACCCCACACAAAAAAGGATACAGTTGTAAAATTTAAACCTTTTCTTGGAATTAGGGGTACAGGAAAAATTTTTTAAAAATTTTGGCGTTTTAAAAGACGGTTTTTTTTTTTCAGCCCCCACCAGCAAAACAAACCCTTTAATAACCCCTGGAGTAAAATTTGCGCCCAAAAAATTTTAGCCCCCCACAAAAAATTTTAGCTTTTAGCGTTTTTTTCTACGGGCCCCACAACAAGAGAAACAGTTTTTTAATTTAAACCCTTTTCTTGTGAATTAGGCTACAGGAAAAAAAGTAAAATATTTTTGGGGTTTTAAAAAGACGGTTTTTTTTTTTGTCAGCACACCAGCAAAACAACACTTAAAAACCCCCGGATGTAAATTTTGGCCAAAAAAATTTAGGCCCCACCCAAAAAAGTACTTTTTACGGGGTTTTCAATTGCGTGTTTTTTTTACCCACACAACAAAGATACATTTGTAATTTTAAACCCTTTTCTTGTGAATTTGGCTACAGGAAAAATTTTATTTTATTTTGGCGTTGAAAAAGACCCGGGGTTTATTTTTTTTCAGCAACCCGCAAAACAACCCCTAATTAACCCCCGGATTTTAAATTGCGCCAAAGAAAAATTTAGCCGCACAAAAATATTTGCTTTTTACCCGGGTTTCAATTTTCGGGGTTTCTACGCCCCACAAAAAAGAGATACAGTTTTAATTAACCTTTGCTTGTGAATTAGGCTACAGGAAAAATTTATATATTTTGGCGTTGAAAAAGACGGTTTCCTTGGGTCAGCACACCAGCAAAAAAACCGCTTAATTAACCCCTGGATGTAAATTGCGCGATAGAATTGAGCAGCCAAAAATGAAGTGGTATTTGTATTGTAAAAAACGCGGTTTCTTTAAATGAATACAACAGGAACTGGCTTAGATCCCACTTGGATATTGAATGTATAATGCAGCTGCAGTGAACGCACACTGGATTTCAGATCCAGTACCCCAAAAAATCAGAAATAGAACATTAAGAGAACAGTCTCTGAGACAAGCTGAGACACCCCACAGAAATCGCTGTATAAAAATCAATTCTTCAGTAACAATCAGCCGCGGCAGCACCTTCCCTGATGAGCACAGTGAGAGGAGTGTGAGCTCCCGGCGTCGCGCCCGGACGTATATAGTGCGGTGACGTCACAGAATCCCGCCGGTCTCTGATTGGCTTCACCTCTGCACATGTCATGCAGGCTATGCCCTTCTTCCTCCCAGAGTGCTTTGCCCCATGTAGCGCCATGTGCTCGCAGCCATTTTTATCAATCAAAAGCACACTTCGTTCACACCGAAGTACCCCACAGTTCGACTTCGTTCCGAACCGAAGTTTCCTGAAATTCTAAACGAATTCCACTTCGTTAGAATCGATTCGCCCATCTCTAGCAATAATCCTCAGGGAGTTATTTGCCAAGAGGTGCCATTCTGAACTTCCAGTGACCAGTGTTAGAGAGTGTGAGAGTGATAACACCAAATTTGACACACCTGCTCCCCATTTACACCTGAAACCTTGTAACACAACAAGGCACATTACAACAAGGCACAGGGAGTGAAAATAGCAAATTGTGTGCCACTGGTATTGGAGTGTGTGTATATACATATGCTGCAGCAAAGCCAGTGGCACCCAGGTTCACATTGTGTTTTTCAGAAATGTTTTTTTGTGCAGAACTATACATTGTATTTGGCATATATTGCTTTTAAACTATATAGGGAGGAATGGATGCCTCCATTTTGGTCTCTTGCACCCGGCCCACTTCCACAGGTTGTTATATCAGTGCAGTATGCTTGCAGGGTTGGTGCTTTTTTTATTTTTTCTCTCTGGATTATGGAGGTCAGTTGACCCTATGAGAAATCTGTTGACTCTAGTGAGAGGTAAGAATACAGTAGGACCACCCGCCTTGAGATCCCGTTGTTAGCCGGAGGTGGCTTAAGCATTTTTTTATCAAAACGTGTGAACTAAGAATCTCAAAGTTTTTTCAAAAATAGCAAATTGATACAATTTGTCCATTTTCACCTAGGAGTGTACTCACTTTTGTTGCCAGCGGTTTAGACATCGATAGCTGTGTGTTGACTTATTGTCACTGTTATACAAGGTATACACTGACTACTTTACATAGTATCAAAGTATTATATCTTAAGTGTTGTCCTATGAAAAGATATAACAAAATATTTACAAAAATGCGAGGGGTTTACTCACTTTTGTGAGATACGAAAAAGAGAGGTGTGGTTCCAAAACTGAAATGTGTTAGTCTGCAGCATGAAGGGTTTTGTGCTTGGAGCTCAAGTGTACTCTGCCATTGCATGAGAGGCTGGCTAAAGGCTGGGATCCACTCCTGACACCTCCTAGCAGGTGAGAGTGGCAAGCATTGGCAAAGGACTGTTTAAGTTTAAAGCTGAAGTAAGCTGATGTTTCAGTTGCTATCTGCTGTGTAAGACTTGCCTCCTGATAATTTTGTTTATGAAATTAATAAAGTGTGTTTACACCATATCGTTTTCCTGTCAGTCTGATTGATGTGGGACTACTGTTTGTGCTATTTGCCATAAGTGGTGGTGGATGTGGGCATAGATCCTCCGGTATATGTCCTGGGTTAAGGATGCAGCACAGATCCAATTCACCGTACACAATATGGAGGAGATAATTAAGCATCTGGTGCAGACGAATCTGCAGCAGCAGCAAGTCATGACCCAGGAACAACAGGACCAGCAGGGAACAAACCACCTGCTTATTCAACAGATGGTAGTTCTTACAGAAGCTGTTAGAAAAGTGGGAACAGTGTGCCAGTTCCACCACCTCCATATAACAGACATCGTGTCAGAGGAACGGTGAGGGGGACGATGCAAAAGATGACTCCTGAGGATGATGTGGAGGCCTTCCTGATTGTATCTGAATGAGTCGCTGACCATAAAATGCTGCCTCAGGAGCAATGGGCTGAGGTTTTGGCCCCAAATCTGACTGGAGAACCCCAACAGGTGTACTATGAAATAGCCTTACAGGACTCCAAAGAGAATGTGAAACTAAAAGCTGAGATTAGAGATGGGCGAATCGATTCTAACGAAGTGGAATTCATTTAGAATTTCAGGAAAACTTCGATTCTGAACGAAGTCGAAGTTTGGGGTGATTCGCGGGAACGAAGCGTGTTTTTAATTGATAAGATGGCTGCGAGCATATGGCGTTACATGGGGCAAAGAAGTCTGGGAGGACGAAAGGAGTAGCCTAAATGACATGTGCAGAGATGAAGCCAAGCAGAGACCGTCGGGATTCTGTGACGTCACCGCACTCTGTAAGTCCGGACGCGACGCTGCGCAATTTAGATCCAAGGGTTAATTAAGTGTTTTTCTGCTGTTATGTTCACTAAAAGAAACGATGTTTTTCAACGCAAAGAAGAAATGTTGCCTGTAGCATAAATCATATCTGAAGGTTAATTAAGTATTTTTCTGCTGTTGTGGTCAGTAAAATACACATCGTTTTAACACGCTACAAAGCTGGTAATTTTTGGCACCTCATTTCTTTTGCGCAATTTAGATCCAAGGGTTAATTAAGTGTTTTTCTGCTGTTGTAGTCAGTAAAATAAACGGTGTTTTTCAACGCCAAAGAAGAAATTTTGCCTGTAGCATAAATCATATCCGAAGGTTAATTAAGTTTTTTTCTGCTGTTGTGGTCAGTAAAATACACGTCGTTTTAACACGCTACAAAGCTGGTAATTTTTGGCACCTCATTTCTTTTGCGCAATTTAGATCCAAGGGTTAATTAAGTATTTTTCTGCTGTTGTGGTCAATAAAATACATGTCGTTTTAACAAGCTACATAGCTGGTAATTTTTGGCAGCTCGTTTCTTTTGCGCAATTTAGATCCAAGGGTTAATTAAGTGTATTTCTGCTGTTGTAGTCAGTAAAAGAAACGGTGTTTTTCAACGCCAAAGAATAAATGTTGCCTGTAGCATAATTCATATCAAAAGGTTAATTAAGCCTGTTTGTGCTTTTCTATTCAGTAAAATACAGAGAGTTTTTAAACGGCTTATACAAGTAAATATTTCCTGCCCATTTGTGGAGCGCAATTTATATCCAAGGGTTACCCAAGCTTGTTAGTGGGTTCATTTGGAGTCAAATGCAGGGTTGTATTTATCATATACAGATATCTTCATTACACAGAGTCTGTACATTTTTGAACAAACAATATGTCAGACAGAGAGGTGGCAGGCTCTTCACATGCGAGTGACAGTGGCACAAACATTCCTGGAGCAGGCACAGGTCACAGCACAGTAAGGGGACGTCGCAGCAGGGGTCACTCGGTGAGGCCAGAACTGCCGTTGTCATCTAGCGGCCTGGAGCTGTTTCTCTTTGCCATCATCTCCCGGTCCAGATGCTATTGCTCCTCGCTACTCATGGCGCCAGCAGTCGTTCAACAAGGCCATTGCAAAGAGACAACAGTATGCGTCCAACCATCCTAAGGTGCAGAAGTTGACCGTGCTCCTGTCCAAGTTGTTGGTACTGCAGTCCCTCCCTTTCCAAATGGTGGACTCTGCACCGTTTAGAGAATTAATGGCCTGTGCCGAGCCGAGGTGGAGAGTTCCAAGCCGTAATTTCTTTTCCAAAAAGGCAGTACCAGCCCTTCACAAATATGTAGAACAGAAGGTGGGCCTGTCCTTGAGCTTATCGGTTTGTTCCAAGGTGCACGGCAGCGCAGATGTCTGGAGCTGTAACTATGGTCAGGGCCAGTACACGTCCTTTAAGGCCCACTGGTTGAATGTGCTTCCTGCCCAGCCACACCAACAACTTGGACAGGAGACGATTTGTGGCTTTCTCCACGCCAACTGCAAATCGGAACCATGGTGATGGACAATGAGAGTAACACGGTGTCCGTGCTGCACCGAGGAGAGATGGTCCATGCGCCGTGCACATGTTCAATCTGGTTGTGAAAAGGTTCCTGAAGTCTTCCACCAATCTTCAGAAGATTTTGAAAATGGTCAGGAAACTGTGCATGCACTTCATCCATTCCTACAAATACAGGAACACCTTCCTCGAGTTGCAGCGGCAGAACGGCCTCCCGCAAGACACTCTGATATGCGATGTTTCCACCCGTTGGAATTCCAGCCTGAACATGTTGGAACCGACTGTATGAACAGAGAAAGGCCCTTAACGATTTTTTGATGATCCAGGCGGACAGGAGTACTCCCCTGTGTAACTTTGATGTCAGCCAGTGGCAGCTCATGTGTGACACCTGTCATTTGCTGAGGCCATTTGAGGAGGCCATGTTATTTGTCAGTCGCCAGGACTACGGGATGAATAACATCATTCCACTGCTTCATGTCCTTGAACAGATGCTGAAAAATCTATCTGGGCAGGGGACTGGAGACATGGCGACTACATCTCGCGGCCACATGAGTCCGGTGGGGACTGAACTGGAGGAGGAGGACATTGGAGCACAAGCATTGTCTGGTGAAATGAGTGTATTTTCTACCCAGGTGACAGGAGAGGAGGAGCAGGAGCAGCTGGAGGAGGTAGATGGAGATGAGGAAGATGAGGCAGATGACTCGCAAGCACCGTGGCAGTATACAGTGGAGATGGAGGCAGGGAGTCCCTCGGAGTCACTTGTGCAGATGGCCCGCAGCATGCTGATTTGCCTGGCTAGTGACAGCCGAAGAGTCACCAACCGGCAGAGGGATGACTTCTGGCTCTCCACCCTATTGGACCCTCACTTCCGGTCCAAAATGGGAGCCTTTTTCCCAGCTGCTGAGAGGGAGGACAAACTCAAATACTATAGAGAAATCCTCCGTAGTCAGTTGGCCGCTGCCTATGTGCGGCATCGTCCCACCTCTGACAGGTCTGACCGGGAGGTTCCTCAGCGCTCATGTACTACTGCCGCGGCTGCTGTGGGAAGGTGGGGGGTAGGAGCAGTACCAGCTCCATCAGCAGCAACCTAAGTCTGGAGTCGCTGATGAGCAGCTTCCTTCACCCACCTAGTGAGGCGGGCACTCGCCCGCAGTAGCAGCAGGACCTGGAGCAGACCCTGAACCCACAGGTGGTGGCCTACTTGGACAGCGCTCTGCCACCCCAATTAGAAGATCCGCTGGACTACTGGGCAGCCAAACTCGATGTGTGGCCACAACTTTCCGAGTTTGCAGTGGAGAAGCTGTCCTGCCCGGCCAGTAGTGTGGCATCCGAGCGGGTGTTCAGTGCGGCAGGGGCCATCGTTACCCAAAGCAGAACTCACTTGTCCACGGGAAATGTGGAACAATTGACCTTTGTCAAGATTAATCATGCGTTGATTGGCCAGGATTTCCACACACCAATGCCTTAGGCGTCTGATTACATCTCATTACAAATGAGTCTGTATTAAAACTACCTGCCTTAGCCACTATTCTGATGCCGCCACCCGCCTGATGCCACACATATGCTGCCAGTTTCTCCTTCAGCCTACCACCATCTTTACCATGGACTGGTTTTGTCACCCAATTCCACACTCTGTCATTGTGCCACTCTATGACCTCATGCTACTGCTGCTGGGGCCGTGACCTCCATACTGTGTCATTGTGCCACTCTCTGACCTCATGCTGCTGCTGATGCTGCTGCCGTGACCTCCACACTCTGTCATTGTGCCACTCTGTGGCCTACTCCTGTTTTTGCCACCTCCAGAATGTCATTGTGCCACTGTCTGACCTCATGCTGCTGCTGTGGCTGCTGCCCTGACCTACACACTCTGTTATTGTGCCACTCTGTGGCCTAATCCTGTTGGTGCCACCTCCAGAATTTGTCATTGTGCCACTCTGTGGCCTACTCATGCTGCTGCCAAGTGACCGCTGTCTCACTGGAACACCCTGTGGCTTCCTAATGCTGTTTCCACCCTCACCACTCTATGACGTTGCCACTTTGTTTGGTTTTCTCCTTCTTTTCACCTCTCAGAAGGAATGGGAAGGATCCGGATTGTCTAGCCAAATGCAGGAGTGGATACAGAACACAAAAGACATGCAAATATCCCATTTACTGGTCATCTCTGTTTTGGATCAACTCCTGTTTGTTTTTGGCCTTAGCAATACTGATGGATTATTGACTGATTGAAAGCGGACACTGACGGGTGAAAGGAAGGTCAAAATGATCAGAGAAGTCAACGCAAAATTACTGCTGACACCCTCTCCACTCATTCGGGGGGGGGGGGGGCCTCTACATGAATCAGCGTTTAACGGAACAGGTTCTGTCATATTTTGTGATGGTTTAAAGCTCTGGCCTCATGGAGTGACCCATGCTGTGACGTCCCCTTACTGTGCTGAGACCTGTGCCTGCTCCATTAACCTACCACTGTGTTCTTTGACGCTATGGTAGGATCTTAGCCCTCAGCTTGTTTTTTTCCAGCTGGCGCTGCCATGACTTTGTCAGCCTGCATTCCTGCTTCAGTTTTTTTGCCAGTTTTGCCCCCGTAAGTGCCCAGGGAATTTTAGAGTGAAGCGATACTAAGAGCGGCGGCAGTCATATGTGTGTCATACTAAAACACAGCATTGTATGAAGACTAAACCAAGCTCCCTCTGCATATTTAAGCATGGCACAACATTCTACAGCACCCTACAGGCTCTGTGCAGCCTGGAAATAGCTGTTTTTTAACGCGATTCATCCCGAAGTAATTCAGACCGAAACATATTTTGTCGGAAAATTCGGCGAAGTCGGCAAACAGAATTTTTGGGAAATTCGCCCATCTCTAGCTGAGATCCTGGCCCGGCATGGGGTAACGTTGGCAGTCCAGGCTCAGAGGGTACATCTTTGGGGCTATAAGACGGACAAGCCACAGAGGTCACAGCTATTTCATCTGCTCCACCTGGTCCAGAAGGGGATACAGCCAGATACCTGCTCAACAAGCGCAAATGGTTGAGCACGTAGTCATGGACTGATTTATACACTCTCTTCCTAGACCTGTGCAGTGCTGGGCTGCTCAGGGAGACCCCCAGTCAGCTGGTGACTTGGTGGGGTTGGAGGAAAGGTTCCCCACCATAGAGAATACCCTGGGTGGGTCAGGGAACCTAAAATCCCTTTACTTGGAGACCCCAAGAATTTAACAGGTCAAAAGATAGGCCCCAAACATTACCAAGAGGGCTGCCTCAGGACCGGAGGGAGACCAGAGCCAACATCAAGGGGGCCCATCTGCTGGAGGTCAATGTAGTGTTCCATGGGCTGAGATTGCTCCATGTTTGCCCAGGTGGGTGTAGTGCCCTTCCCATCTCAGGACAGGGACCCCAGATCTGCACTGCAAAGGTCAATGGGACTGTTGTGACTGGACTGTTAGACTCAGGGAGTTTAGTCACTGTCCTGCTGGCTGCTCTGCCTTTTGTGGTGGTCCCTGGAAAAACCCTGGAGGTTACATGCATCCACGGAGTTACCATAGTTTACCCAGTGGCCCAAGTGGTTCTCGAAACGGTGAGGGGAACCGTGATGGGAATCCCCGCCTTGTGGGGATTGTTAAGAACTTAAAGATGATTAAATAATTGGTCATGATTTCCCTATCCTCTGGGACCTGTGGGAGAAACTGGTGATGCCAAATTCCACTGCATAACAGTGCAGCCCAGGGTATAAAAGATGTAACCCCAGAAATTCCCCTGACTGTCCTGGCAGATGACCATGGGGAGGAGTCAGCCTTCAGAGGAAAATGTCCCCAACTTGGAGGTGTCCTGGGGGAACTTTGGAAGGACCCAACTCCCGGACCTTACTTTAGGGACATTGGAGAGGGTAGTAGTCCTTAATGGGGTTCCACAAGAGCACGTGGCTTATGAATGGTACCCACACTTTACTATGAATTGTGATCTCCTATATCAGTTAACCAAGGTGAAAGACGAGTTGCTGGAACAGATTCTAGTAACTAAGCTCTATAGGTGCATGGTCTTAGGCATGGCCCACTCTCATGTTTTAGGGTGACACCTGTGGATGGATAAGACCCTGGAGAGAATCATGTGGAGGTTCTATTGGCTAGGTTCAGGATTATTGCAAGTCCTGTCCTGTGTGTTAAGTCACCCCAGTAGCCCACTTCCACAGTCCCCTAGTACCGCTGCCCATTATTGAGGTGCTCTTAGAGAGAGTGACTATGGATTTGGTGAAGTCTGCCTGGAGACACCAGTATATCTTAGTGGTAGCAGATTAAGCGATCCGGTACCCAGAGGTAGTGCCTTTGAGAAATATGTCCTCTTAAAATATTGTCAGGGAATTATTCTATATCTTTTCCCAAACAGATAAAGGGACGCCGTTTATATTCAAGGTGATGAGGGACTTATGTAAAGTGCTGAAGGTTACACAGTTGTGCACCTCAGTATACAACCCCTAGACGGACGGGCTGATGGAAAGATTCAATAAGACTCTAAAGGCCATGCTCAAGAAGGTGGTTGAAAAGGCGTCCACAGGGCTTTCCACATTCAAATTATTATATGGCCGACACCCAAGAAGACTGTTAAATGTAGCGAAAGAAACCTGGGAGAATGAGGTCACCCCTTATAAGAGTGTGATTGAGCCCGTTGCGCAAATGCAAGAGAGAGTCACCCAGGTAATGCCCGTTGTGAGAGAGCACCTCCGAGCCCAGGAACCTCAGACCAGGGTGTACAATAGCAGTGATCTACATAGATAGTTTAGTCCGGGGGACAGAGTGCTGGTTTTAGTGCCAACAGTCGAGAGAAAATTCCTATCCAAGTGGCAGGGGCCTCACGCGGTAGTTGAAAGAGTGGGAGAAGTAAATTACAAGGTCCACCAGCGGGATAAGATGAAGCCCTTCCAGATATATCATATTAATTTGATCAAATCCTGGAAGGAGAGAAATTTCCTAGAAGCCCCTTGCCCAATGACCCAATCAGAGTAAGGCTGGCCACAGGCGCTCTGTGATGTACCTAATATTGGAGTGTGCCTGGTTAAGAATATAGCAAATTCATACATGTCACCCTTTGTGTCTAAATTCTGGCGAGCTCTCTGCTTTCATCTGCAGGTGAAATTGGACTTTTCATCAGCATACCATCCTCAAACAAATGGCCAGGCAAAAGGGATGAACCAGATTCTGGGTAAGTACCTGCCCCATTTCATCTCTACCCGTCAAGATAACTACCTGGATTATGACTCTGCTGGAGCCTCTCCCTTCTATATAGTTCATGGCCAACATCCTCATCCTCCTCTTCCTCTACAAATATCTTCTCACGATCCTGCGGTGGGTGCTCAAATCTTGGACTTCATGACTGGTGTGAGATACATCGCATCCTTCAACTATCAGTTTTAATCGTGAAAAAACAAGTGGATAAAAGAAGAAGCCCTCCTCCAATCTTTTCTCCTGAAGATAAGATTTGGTTACCTATGAAGCATGTATGGCTGAAAATTCCCAGTTATGATCTGGGTCCATGTTTCCTGAGTACATTCGAGGTGTTACAGCGGATTAACCCAGTGGCTTACAAACTCCATCCTTCCTTCCTTTCACATCTCTCTCTCCTCAAACCATTGGTCCTCAACAATTTTTCCCAAAAGTTTGCTTCTCCATCTGCTCAAGCTCATTTCACCGATGTAGTCA
The DNA here is from genome assembly GCA_025379985.1 of Phyllomedusa bahiana. Classification (NCBI taxonomy): domain Eukaryota; kingdom Metazoa; phylum Chordata; class Amphibia; order Anura; family Hylidae; genus Phyllomedusa; species Phyllomedusa bahiana. The sequence continues at coordinate 26,919 of JAODAL010025189.1, forward strand.
AAGTTAAAGGAATTCTGGCCCAGAAGGCTATTAGGGGGAAACAGTACTATCTTGTGGACTGGAAGGGGTTTGGGCCAGAAGAGAGGTCCTGGGAGCCAGATGACAATATTTTTGACTGAGACCTCCTGCCGAAATTGCCTAAACGAGGGGGAGACCTAAGTGGGAGGGCACTGTTATGGGTGTCCCCAATCCCTGCATGGTGGGTCAGAAGTGCACCCATACCTCTCCTTGTGCCGCTCTGTTCATGAGTGAGGCCACAACCTGCATGTTGGGCCACGGTCACACTCGTAATGTCCAGCCCTGGCTCCTATGCTCACCTCTCCTTGCTTCCCACTGCTCTCCTGCTGGCCGGCGTGTGTGTCCTCACTCCTTAGGGTGTGTGCACACCCACGCGCCAGTAATTCATTATCGCCAGACACTTACACTATTTAGTCCTGGATTCTCCCCATGATCTTGCCAAATCTACAGTACCCAGAGCCTTAGAGAAAACAATCCCTTAGGGTTGCTGTTTTGCCGTGTATCTTGATCTCTGCCTTAATTCACTGACCATGTTCTGCCTGCTGCCTCCACTGACCTTCCTACCTGTCCCTGACCATGAGCTTGTCTTACAATTCTGAACCTTGCTACACTTAGGCTGCCACCACAAGCAAGTCGCATTGTGGCAGGCTCTGGTGAAAACCAGAGGCCCCTTAGACTCTGCTCCCTCCTGTGGCTTACATGACCACTTGTGGTGGTTCAGTGGATGGTTACCCAAGGTCGTTACAACATGTCCAACTGTTCCATGTTTCAGTACTTCTTGCACAATTTGCTGGTCTCTGACAAGGATGCTTAATAGCAAAATTCACAACAGGTATTTAAACCCTGAATTGCTCAATACATTTAGGTGATCAATTTGAATTGGGATTTAACAGTCCTCATCATGCTGTTCACATTTTAACATCATGAGACCAAGACAACACCTTACAATTACAGTAATTAACAGTACCTCTCCAATGAGGCTTCAAGCAGGATGCTATTTGACTTAAGTGGTCACTGAGCTTATAGTGTCACTGACTGTCATCAGCAGGTTGCAGCAGAGATACAGAGAGACTGGAAGAGTCATAGAAAGGCAAAGAAGTGGACGTCCTTTGGCTACATCAAACACTGATGAACACTTCATTGTAAACAATACCTTAAGGAACCAGACTATGAATGCCTCACAACTCCATGCACATTAAAGGAAGATGAGAGGCACCCAAGTGTCATGTCAGACCATTTTTAACTGTTTATTTTTGCATTGTCTGCGTGCTAGATGAAAGGCAAAGGTACCTGATCACACCACCTGGCAAAGGCATCATTGTCTTGCACTGGACAGGGTGCATCTTTGCTGGACAAGGGACAGGTGGTCCTCAGTGCTGTTCAGTGATGAAAATTGAATGACTCTGAGCAGAAATTATGGCTGTCAATAATGCTGGTAGACGAGCCTTTGGTGGTGGCAGTGTAACTTTGTGGACAGGTATGTCTAGTCAATACAGAACTGCCCTGCACTTTGTGAGAAGTGCAGTGACAAGTCTCTGCTACTTGAATAACATTAATCTAGTTATTGTGTCTCTGCATGAACAACACAGGGCTAATTTCATCTTCATGGATGACAATAATAATAATTAATAATATATTTTTTTTATTTATATAGTGCCAACATATTCCACAGCACTTTACAATTTATAGGGTATAAATACAGACATTACACATTAAAATAACTTACAAATGAGACACAAGGGGCGACATGTATGAATCTCGCCACGTCGGAGCGCATGTTTCCGCCAGTTTTCCGGTGCAATTTGCGCCTGATTTATGTCGGTGCCGAGGTGCGGTCATACATACCATGTAAAGTCCGCCGCGCCTCGTCAATGTTTGGGGCGCAGTGCGGGACTTAGGCGCAGTGCGGGACTGTGCCGCAGATAAGCCGCCCGACGGAGTGTGATCATACATGCCGTGTAAAGTCCGCCGCGCCTCGCCAGTGTGTGGGGCGGAGTGCGGGGACTCAGGCGCAGTGCGGGGCTGCGCCTATTATTCGCCGTCTGAGGAGGTGTGCTCATACATGCGGGGAAAAGTCCATCGCGCCTCACCAGTATGTGGGGCGCAGTGCGGGACTTAGGCGCGGTGCAGGACTGCGCCTCACATGTATTCCTATTCTAGACAGGCTGGAAAACAGCAAAAAATCATTAAAGGTGTCCGTGCCGCATGGAGTATGAATAAAAAAAATCGCGTAAAACATTCTCTGAAAAAGAGCTCAAATCTACTAAAAAAATACATAAATAAAAACACTTTCCAAAAATCTAGAACGGCGCTACATCGGGAATTTGGATATAGAGAATTGCCGGGAAATACAGTAATTCAAATTCTGTAAGCTCTTCTCATTGGTCGGCAGAAACCAGCCAATCAGAATAGGAGCGACAGTGAACCATTATAACCTATGGAGAAGTATTGACCAATCAAAATCAAAGGCGGGACAGTTCAAAATACAGTAAAAATGCAGAAAAGAGCTGATTGGTTGAGCTAGCGGGGGCTTGGCAATCCTGGCCAATCAGAATAGGAGCGACAGGGACCCATTAAAACCTATGGAGAAGTATTGACCAATCAAATTCAAAGGCGGGACAGTTCAAAATACAGTAAAAATGCAGAAAAGAGCTGATTGGTTGAACTAGCGGGGGCTTGGCTATCCCGGCCAATCAGAGCGCGAGCTACTTTCTCCCATTGTAGTCTATGGAGAGATGGGGGCAATGAAATCTCAGCGCCGTGAGGCATGGAGTATTAGTAAATAAATCGTTTTTATTAAGTGTAAAATATTATCTGTAAAAGAGCTGAAACCTTCTATAAACATACATAAATAAAATCACAAAAAAACGCGCTGGTCGCCGAGACCGGCGCTACATCGGGAATTGGGATATTCTAAATTGCCGGGAAATACAGTAATTCAAATTATGTATGCTCTTCTCATTGGTCGGCAGAAACCAACCAATCAGAATAGGAGCGACAGGGACCCATTATAACCTATGGAGAAATATTGACCAATCAAATTCAAATTCAAAATACAGTAAAAATGCAGAAAATAGCTGATTGGTTGAGCTAGCGGGGGCTTGGCTATCCCGGCCAATCAGAGCGTGAGCTACTTTCTCCCATTGTAGTCTATGGAGAGATGGGGGCAATGAAATCTCAGCGCCGTGCGGCATGGAGTATGATTAAAAAAATATTTTTTTTTTAGGTGTAAAATATGATCTGAAAAAGAGCTGAAACCTTCTATAAACAAAAATCAATCAAATTCCTAACAACGCGTTTGTCGCCGAGATCGGCGCTACATCAAGAATTGCGATATAGAGAATTGCCGGGAAATACAGTAATTCAAATTGTTTAAGCTCTTCTCATTGGTCGGCAGAAACCAACCAATCAGAATAGGAGCGACAGTGAACCATTATAAGCTATGGAGAAGTATGGACCAATCAAATGAAAAGGCGGGACAGTTCAAAATACAGTAAAAAAGGCCGAAAAGAGCTGATTGGTTGAGCCCAGGCGGCAGATATGAATCCACCAATCAGATGTAGTGCGTCTATTTTGAATGGAGAAAGAAGGGTGTGATAGAAGGGCGCCCTAAAAGTTATTACTGTCTATGGGAAATATTCTAGTACTGTGATTGGTTGGGGGGAAGAGGGGCTCGTCCAGCTTAGCCAATCAGCGGCTGAGCTACCTTCTCATAGAGTTCTATGGGAAAAGAAATGCAGAGCGAGCTCTGTTTGTGATTGGCTAAGTTAAAAGAGGCGCAGTTATTTGGACCAATGGGAGAGCGAGCGACGCGAGAGCTTACAATCTATTATGGTGTAAGGGTGAGACAAAGGGTTAAGAAGTGCTCAGTTTACAATGGTCCAGCCATGTTACATAAATAGGAGGTGGTTTACATAAAAGTTGTGTGACCCTGCCACCCTGACAGTACATCTATTTACAGATAAGTGCCTGTGAGTGCCCTAGTGTTGGGAGTGACAGATAGGTATGATAGCAGGTGGGGGTTAGCAATTAGGGATCTTGATATGCCAGCCTGAGAAGATGTGTTCTTAGGGCCCTCTTTAAACTGTGAGGGTTGTGAGTGTGCCTGATTGTCCGCGGTACCATGTTCCAGAGAATTGGCGCCGCATGTGTGAAATCTTTGAGACGGGCATGGGACGTTCGGATGACTGAGATATGTAATCTGATATCATCAGCAGAGCGGAGAGCACGGTGGGTACAGCACTGTGGAGAGCTTTATGGCCGTGTTCACACGGCTTATTCCCGACGGATTTGTGCGCTCACAAATCCTCCGTGAATAAGGGGCGGGGCCGGAGCGTGGCGGGGGCGCCGCTCCCCGGCCCCATAGACATTGCATTATCTACGGCGCGTACGCGCCGTAAATAATGTGCATGTCACTTTTCTCCCCCGCGGCGGATTCGCCGTGCGGGGAGGAGCGACGGAATCCACTGGTCTCTATGAGAGCAGTGGATTACCGTAATGACTCCGACGGATTGGCGCCGTACTGAAGCGCAAATCCGGCGCGCAGTACGGCGCCAATCCATGGCAAAATAAGCCGTGTGAACGAGGCCTATGGGTGAGAGTAATGAGTTTATGTTGTATCCCTTACTGAATGCGCAACCAGTGCAGTGACTGACACAGGATAGAGGCATCATTATAGCGGCTGGAAAGAAAGACAAGCGTGACTGCTGCATTCAGGACAGATTGGAGAGGGGAGAGTTTACAGAGAGGGAGACCGATAATCAGGGAGTTAGAGTAGTCAAGACAAGAATGAATGAGAGCAACAATGAAGGTTTGAGCTGTTCCACAGTGAGAAAAGTATGGATTTTGGAGATGTTCTTGAAGTGCAGATGACAGGAGCGGGCAAAGGATTGGAAATAAGGGGTGAAAGACAGATTAGAATCTAATATAACCCCAAGGCATCGGGCCTGCTGCCTAGGAGTTATGGTGGTGCCACACACTGAGACAGAAATAGCAGGGTAGGGTTGGTTAGAAGATGGTGGAAAGACAAGAAGTTCGGTTTTAGTGAGGTTTAGTTTCAGATGGAGAGAGGACATGATGTCAGAGACAGCGGACAGACAGTCACTGGTGTTTTGTAGCAGGGCAGGAGTGATGTCTCGGGAGGAGGTGTATAGTTGAGTGCAGGGCCGCCATCAGAAATTTTGGGGCCCCATACAGCTGGAGCGTCTGGGCCCCCCCAACCCCCTGCTCCTCCCCTTCCCCGTCCATCCCCCTGTAGGAAGAATAGTCCCCCCCCCTGTAGATTAGGGCCCCCTGTAGGCAGAATAGTCCCCCCACTGTAGATTAGAGCTCCCCTGTAAGCAGAATCGTCCCCCTCCTGTAGATTAGGGCCCCCTGTAGGAAGAATAGTCCCCCTGTAGATTAGGGCCCCCTTGTAGGCAGAATAGTCCCCCCCTGTAGGCAGAATAGTCCACCTCCTGTAAATTAGGGCCCCCTGTAGGCAGAATAGTCCCTCCTGTAGATTCGGGCCCCGTGTCGGAAGAATAGTGCCCCCCTGTAGATTAGGGCCCCCGGGGAGGCAGAATAGTCACCCCCTGTAGGGAGAATAGTCCCCCTCCTGTAGATTAGGGCCCCCCTGTAAACAGAATAGTCCCTCCTGTCGATTAGGGCCCCCCTGTAAACAGAATAGTCCCCCTCCTGTAGATTAGGGCCCCCCTGTAGGCAGAATAGTCCCCCCTTGTAGATTAGGGCCCCCCTGTAGGCAAATAGTTCCCCCCCAGTCAGTAAGGCCCCCTGTAGACAAATAGTCCCCCCCCAGTCTTGGGGCCCCCTGTAGGCATAGTTTCCCCCCCCCAGTATTAGGGGCCCCCTGTAGGCATAGTTTCCCCCCCCCAGTATCAGGGCCCCCTGTAGGCATAGTTCCCCCCCCCAGTATTAGGGGCCCCCTGTAGGCATAGTTTCCCACCCCCAGTATTAGGGGCCCCCTGTAGGCATAGTTTCCCAACCCCAGTATTAGGGGCCCCCTGTAGGCATAGTTCCCCCCCCCATCCAGGGCCCCCTGTAGCTGTAGTTCCCCCCGTCCCATCAGGGCCCCCGAGCTGTAGTTTCCCCCCTCCGGCCCCCTGTTGGCGTAGTTTCCCCCCCATCCCATCCAGGGCCCCCTGTAGCTGTAGTTTCCCCCCCCATCCAGGGCCCCCTGTAGCTGTAGTTCCCCCCCCATCCCATCCAGGGCCCCCTGTAGCTGTAGTTCCCCCCATCCCCATCCATGGCCCCCTGTAGCTGTAGGTCCCCCCCATCCCATCCAGGGCCCCCTGTAGCTGTAGTCCCCCATCCCCATCCATGGCCCCCTGTAGCTGTAGTTCCCCCCCACCCCATCCCATCCATGGCCCCCTGTAGCTGTAGTTTCCCCCCTGATAGGGAAATTTAATGGTTTCCTTATTGTATGTTGTATGAGCCCCAAATTGGTGTATATTCAGGCCTGAATGGAACAAAACAAACACGACATACACACAGTTGTATGTCTGAATGAGTTCTGAAGTTTATTTTCCAATGCATTAGTTATAAACCTTTTTTCTGCTACTTGCCAAAAGATCATAAATTGGTAGTTTTTCAATAGTGTCATACAATGTATAGCAAGAACATAAGATTTGTGAAGTAATACCAGATTATCTTATCTTAAAACTAGTAGACAAGATAACAAACTTTACTATTTCTTTTCAATAAACCTAGAACATTGTCTTGAAGCGCCCACAGTGAGATATTATTAGCATTTACATGTCTTTCTTAAGGGGCTCACATAGATATGATACACTGGATATGTCTTTCTTTTTTCTCCTGGGGGCCCCATATAGATAAGAGAGAATTCGTAAATGTCTGCACAATCCAATTATAATAAGGAGATATCTCTCACTTTACCCTTCTAATATTGTAGGCTAATAAGCCTTTATATAGTGAATACACAAAATGGAATGCAGATTCAAGATGGAGGATAGAAACAAAGATGATTTCCTACATTTCCCCCATTTTGAAGGTTTTTAATACAGAACCTCACAACTATCAGGTTATATCAGGTGACCTAATGACAACGCTGACTTGCCTGACCTTCCACCTGATTCCCTGCATGTGCTCTCTGTATGTAATAACCCTTATCTCAATACCTTTTATTCGGTCTTTCAAGTTGGATCATCTGCGTCATCCTTTACAACATACATTGTAATTAGTTTAAAAATAAACAATATAAGCATAAGATTAGTATATACACTTGCACTATAGGTGGTAATATTCCCATCAGCCCCCCTCCTATTCCCTTGAACCCGTTTTGCCCTGGATTTAAAAAAAAAAAAGTGCTACTCACCCATGTGTCTGTTGCGTTCATCTGATGTTCTTTTAACCATTTCCTCCTGGAAATCTTGTTACCTGGTCTATCTGCATGCGGACTTGCGAGGTTCCCATCCAGGTCCAATGCAGTGACAACCAGTTCTTCGTCCAACAATGCGCACATTCCGCCAAAAGAGAAGAGATAATCTTAAAACTATAGCAATGTTGATTTGTTGCTAATGAATAATTTTGGCCTCTGTATGTATTGGTAGCATTTACCACTTCCCAGTATAGAATATATCGTGATCATCTAGATTAGTCAGTGGCTTCTACTAATTTATCTCCATATTCTGCATCAACATTGGGCCAGATGAAGATATTACGGCTATTTATTCCCAACACCCATCTCCATTACATGTGGCCTACCATTTCCTACGAGGTTTGTTATCTGCTGCCATTTAACTAAAGTATGGTATTGGATAACTAGTACATGTATTTATCATTTGACAACACGATTACTGTGGTTGGGGTCATCTTGCTAGAGTACAGAACCATTACTGCGCACAAGGGTATCCATTTATAGTCATTTTACCCACAAACCCAATAAACACTACGTGGAGCTTCCACAAGTGTACTGTCCCATGCTTATATTATGTGCATAGTGTACTAAACGAGTTACCTTGGACACTAAACCATTTCTTTCTCCGACCATGGGTTTACAATATCCTATAAGTAGCACAATTATTAAGAATTATGTGTGGTAGGATGTGTCAGACCGGGAGACTGATCATAATTTGGACATACAGTACCAGCTATGTTGAGACATGAGTTGTCCTTTGCCAGATTCGAAAGAATCGGTCCCATTCCCAGAAGCATTGTGTATTATCCTTTTCTAATAATGCAGATTCCATGCTATGAACAGCTTCTAGCTTGCTGAAGTTTCTCCCAAAGCTAATTTGAATACCTTCACTAGGAACTTCTCCTAAGGGCAGACCTTCTTTGATTTTCCGTTAACCCAAGACCCCCCTCCTATAGAATGCCATTATCTGTGTACCTCCTGTGTTTAGCTAACATTGGCCATCCACGCAGGTAAGGACACCCAACCTACAAATTGGTATATTAGGAACACTAGTGTTATCTTTTTAGAGTGTGGTGTCATTCCAACGAAATATACATGTATCCCTTCTTGACTACATACATCAAACATTTCTCTTGAGTAAGTCAACGGAACAGCCATAAAGGGATGGAGGAGGCTGACTCACGGGGCGTGTGTTGCATATCCAACATCTATACGTTATAGTCCCTTCATTTAGAATCAGTGTGTTTTTATGAACTTATTGTCCCCATTCTTTATTAAGTGTGTTATGTAGTCCCCTTTCAGATCAAGCGCAGCATCATTCATCAGGAGAGTTCGTCATCTTGGGTGTAGACACTTTCTTGCAGTGGAAAGCATGGATTCCAATTCGGCCTTCCTTCAAAGTTTCACCGAGTGCTTGTGGTCAGCAGCACTTGTAAGGGACCGTTCAACCTTGGCTTCCAAAGCTTTTCTCACGTGACCCTCATTATCACTCACCCAGTCTCCGGCCTCAAGAGTGTGTGTTCCCTCTAGGAATTGATCTGGAATGAAGAATACACTTGACATGTGTCACTTTTAACCTTTTACTTTAGCGCTGCACATAGGACGTCAATGAGCCATGCTGGAATTTGCATCTCAGGGGTAGAGTGTAACCCTAATCTGGGGACACTTCCAAATAGTATCTCATAAGGGAGACAAGCCTGTCCACTTTGTTTGGCACGTACCTTACCGAGAACAAGGCTAAGGGAAGACACTCTGTCCAGGGCTTCCCTGTCTCACCATGCTTTTTGAATCTTAATTTTAATGTTCCATTTAGTCTCTCTATTTTGGCCACTGCTCGTGGGGATGATAGCTGGTTACGCTAATGTTATCCGAGGGGCTGACATTATTGTTGCATAACTTCTCCTGTGAAATGGTACCATCCATACCTGCACACAACGCTCACTCAGATGTTTCTTTTGCTGTAACCGTGCAGTGGGCTTCATTACACCAGGAAATCTTCCGCCATCCTGAAAAGAGAAAACACATACAAGCACATATTCATAACTTGCCCACGGGATGAAGTTGAATATAATCTATTTGAACCTGTGAAAAGGATAGAGTGACTTAGGCATATGGTTTTCGGGGTGTTCTTACATCTGTCCTGATTGTTTCATGCACAAATCATACAACCTTGTAACGAGTCTCGCAGCAGAGTGCTGAACTCCTGGAGACTATCCATAGTATTGTCAACATGGCAAACATGGCTCCTTTTGATAGATTGTTTTTTCATGGACCACTTGCGCCATCATCGGGAACAGTGGCTCCTTCGTGGCAGGCAGGTTCTGGTAGAGTTCCCCCATATGCCATCTTTCTCTTTAGCTCCCATCCTCAGTTCCATTTCTTCTTTTCTCGCTGGTAGCCCTGTGTAGACACAAAGTCTTTAAAGACACTCACCTCCAGGTCTTTGATTGCAAGCATTTTGGACCTGTTTTATGTCTTCTTCTTTCTTCTTTCTTCACGGTTTCAGAGCTGCCTCTTTTTGCCAACACTTTCAGCAAAGGCATTTCCTTTAGTTTCGAGGGTGTTATGTCTTGGTATGAGCCTTTTACCTTTGATTTAGCCACACCGTTCTGTAATAGTAGAGAGTCCATAAGCTCCTTTACTGCTCGCACCATTTCTTGATGGGTTGTCCAAGAAGAGGTCAGAAACCTTCTTGCTCTCCAAATGGGACCATAGTCTGTGCGATGCCGAAAGCTTATCTAGATCTGTGTAAATATAGCAGTCTACCCTTCGCCACTCTACAAACGCTTCAGAGATGCTCGAAGCTTCCGCCTCTTGCGCAGAGACATGAGGTGGAAGTCCTCGGCCAAGATTGTGTCATGTTGTGTGACCACAGAAATCAGTATGGAACCCATCATCATCCTTTCGCAATCTGAGCCCTCTACAAATAACACAAAATCAGGATTAGCCAATAGGTTTTCATCACATATCAAATCCTACTGTTTCTTGTTGCATTAGAGATATACAATCATGTTCATGTGTGGCATCATGCAATTCTGTGTCACTTAAGGATTTTACAAATAAACTTTCTTCCCGCCCTCCCCCATTTGAATCCATGTAATCTATTGGCAGTAGAGTAGCTGGATCAATGTAAAAATCCAAGTCCCGGGGGGCGGAACGGGAAAAACATAACAAAGTTAACCAGCTGGCACGAGCCGACTGATGCGCCTCCCGAGGCGGAGACTGTTCGTAAAGGAGAATGGACGTGAGACCGCAGTGCGGGACAGCGCCCGGTACTCTAGGCCACGTGCACCCGTTGGAATGTGATGGTTACTGGCATCAATAGGGCACAATGTGCTTCTTAATGTGTCAGGCAAGGGAAGAGGTATTTATCTGGCAGAACCTGTGTCCAGTATGCCCTTGAATAGTCATTGATGTGGTGAGACATTCAAGTATATGTTATCAAGGTGATTTCTGAGGATTTTTCTACAATTGCCTGCACTGCAGCTACGCCCAGACACACTGATGGGCACCTCGTGCTACAGTTTTCCAGACATATCGGAGTAGTATCCCAAAGGTCGCCTCCCCACCGTGTTTTTGTGTTGAGAACAACCTTGTTGTCATGACCCAAAGTCTCCATTGCAGAAGCGAGAGAAAGGGCTAAAGAGTAGTTTGTTGTTCCAAGGCTGGAGAGTATGGCAAGCTTCAAAGATGTGGAAGTTGTCAATACCTTGTGGAGAAGAGAAAAAGGAAACAGTAGAAAGACAGGCATACAACGTTTTTTCCATTAAAAATAGAGGCAGACCTAAGCCAATGGCCTACAGTATAAACTAGGCCCAAGAAAGGTTCTCAATTTCTGTAGTATGTTTGGAACAGGCCAAGCTTGTATATGCAGTTTATCCTTTCCTCATCAAATGTTTTGCACCTTGTGACAGACAGTGACCCAAGAACCAACCTTTTTTTGCAAAATTTGCAATTTCTTTCTCAACTCGAGGCTTGCAGCCCACTGTCCGCTAGAAATAGTAAGCAGACTGATTGTAGCTGTTTTGGCAGATTTGGCAAAGTGTCTGCACACAGCAATAAATAATCGACATACTGCATGAGTACGTACCTAGTGATTGCGATCCCTATGCATTGCAGGACTTGAACGAAATGCTGAGTGTGGTACATGCCAAAGGGGCGAGTTTTTGCGCCCCCATTGTGGCAACAAAACTGTCCATTGAAAAACTGCCTATTTTCTCTGAATGCTGAATGCGCAGCGCATAATCCATAAATATTCGTGCGCATGTCAGGGTGCAATGGAACACACTGAAATATAGGATCATTAGCCAAATCATATAAGAGTAAAAGTCGGCACGATGTTAAACGGCTACCATGTCCCAAATATTGGAGCGTCTTTGGCTCTGGACGACCAGATAAATGTAGAGAACTCAAATCTCTAACCAGAGTCTAGACCCTATACTATTGATATTCCCTTAATCATGAATCCAAACATAGGATATATGACTAAGAAGGGTGCCTTTATTGCGTTTTCTCTCTATGAAAATTTAGCGCTCTGAACACAATGGAGATCTAAGCTGGGGATGTTTGTTTCCTTTTATGGCTTTGAGTTTCAATAACTCATCATTTGCCTGACATAGCATCCGTCTTGTGGAATACTGAGAAGATATGTCGATCCTAGGAGAGTACAACCTGGTTTTAAATGTAACCATTCGGGGAGCTACCCTGCAGCCTACAATATCTGTTTTTTTTTTGACCGCGCCCACACTTATCAGGTACTAGGAAAGTAGGATGGATTCCTCTCTGTTAACACAAAACAGAAAGTGGTTTTAGACAAACACAGCAAGCCAGCATGCAATTTATCAGTGTAGTAGCTGATGTTTCTACTATACTTCACCGCTACGTTCAAATTAATCTGGCACCAAGCATTTGTAACCCATTCATACCAACAAGAGAAAGTGGTATAATCATCCACTGACAAGCAATTTAGTGACTACATTTTGTCCATTTGAATTGTTAAATGTAAGCGGTGCTGTTTCAAGGTAAAGTTATCTTTTTCCCCCTATTCCTACACAGGATTGTGATTTCTCAGTTCTCACAATCAGACGGTATTGGTTGGAATCCCTGAATGACTGATAATGGCTGCCACCTGTATCCACTAGGAAAGGATTTCTTTTCGCCATCACCTCCCCATTCATTATATTGCCACACACTCTTCTGAAGCTTACAGGGAGGACTGGTACATGTTGCCCGCCTCCTCATTGAGGGGTGTCGGCACCATTGATCCAGTGTCTTAGCAGGGGGTTTTGCAGCCAGAAAAGAACTGCAATTTCTCTTAAAATGCCCAGGTTTTTTTGCAAAAATGACATTTGAAATTGTGTTTGGTTTGCTCCCTCCTCTTTATAATTTCCCTGACCAATCTTTGCTATGGAGGCAAGCAGCAACTTTCTTTTCCTTTCCAGACCTGAGATCTAACTCAAGGCCTTTAGCAGCTTGTAACAGTGCAGGGGAAAATCAACTATGCCGCTCACTTCTGGCTTGCAGGCTTTCAGTCTAACTGCAGGGGCTGTTTAAGTCCCTCAAACAAAAGCTGTAACCATAAGAAGTATCAGCCAATAACATTCCCCATGTCATTATATCCCAAATCAGTCCATCTTTGCTGCAGCCTAGCATAAAACTGTTCAACAGACTCACCTTTTCCTGGGTCCAATCATGAGAGGCTATGGATGGGCTCCTTCAGTTCTCCGCTAGCCCAATTCTTAGGCCCTGTGCGAAAGATCCCTACCACTCTGCACAGTTTTTGCCTCTGCTGCATGTGTCAGGTTCATTTTCAATTTTCTTAACTGCATCCATTAATCACTTACCCATAGCTATCCCCACTTTTTAGTACTATAAGGGGGGCCAGATCACAACCAGGCTGCATTTATAAGTGACTGAATCTGCACATAATGGCGGTAAAAAAGCCATTGTTCTGGTGACAGGGTCTGGCAATTGTGAGATAAACAGACTTGTTTTGCCTCAGAGGGGGACCAGGCTTATAATCCTGCAGTAAGTCTGGTCTTTGTACAACCAGCCTGTCTAGTACAGAGTGATAGGGGGGTGTACTAATATCCGCTTGTGCAGCACTCTCACTTGTCCCTTCCTCACGTGTGGGCTGTGGAGCAGCTACCCCCAGGAATAACCACAGTTTTGGTAAATTTCAGGAAATATCCCTGCTTGTGATCTGGGACGGGAGCTCCACAATTAAACAATCCTCTCGCCAATCAGGATTTTGCTGGTCACATCTTTACAAGTCCAGACTCCAGGTTACTTGGAGCGGACGGAAAGTATTCCCTGCAATAGGGAGATGGATTGTTTTCAGTGGAGAGCATAATAATAATAACCCCTTATTTCTTTAGTTCTGTAAACCCTCTCTTTCATCTCTTTACTTACCCTCACCCAACTATCCAACATGGTCACTAAGCTTGATAGATCGTTTTAACCCACCCCCATATAGGGAGGGCAATGTCTTCCAAAGATACTATCCAGCAATCCAGGTAATACCACATCTTGCTTTTTTGGGTAACAATTTACTGCAACCATTGTGAACAGCTCTCTTGTGCCTGCCCTATCTTTTACTATCTCCTGGGCTGTAAAACCAAATGGCCTGTTTTCTCCTGTTAGTTTCCCATAGTCAAATTCCTGCAGTATCTGCTGTTAAGCAGCCGTATGCTTAAACCTCCTCTCTTCCTTCTTGTCTTATACTTGTTTCTCTCTATTCCTTTAGACTTCCTCAATGCTCTAAAACACTGTGTCCTTATCAGAAAGAAACTTTTTAAAGATCAGTTAGGGGGTTCCAGGGTTCCCTACTTCCCTGGTTAATATGACCTAGTCAATTCCACAATCCAAATGAGAAACACAATATACAGAAACACCAAAGGTAAAAATAACTCAGCCTATACCAAATAACCATTTTAGCAACAGAGCAATACAGCACACACATTACAACATATCATTCCTTATAAGGTTCCTTGCAAAAAGCTAAGTTTCAATAAAGGAGACAAAGCTTAACTTTACACTCGGACGGGAAAACAAAATCACTAGAAGCACAGATCCAGTTGGTAAGATAAAGGCCTCTCACCTGTCAGCTGCTGACATTGTTTGTAGATCTGTGTTTCCACGAGCTCCCGTAGTCCAGCTCTGTCCCGGGTGGTAAGCAAGTTTCATCTTCCCAGGTGACCAGGATTGTATAGGAAATTCAATGTTTCCTTATTGTATGTTTGTATGAGCCCCCAAATTGGTGTATATTCAGGCCTGAATGGAACAAAACAAAACACACATACACACAGTTTGTATGTCTTGAATGATTCTGTAAGTTTACTCCATGCATTGAAGTTATAAAAACCTTTTTTTCTGGCTACTTGCCCCGAAAAATCTAAATAAGTAGTTTTTTCAATAGTGTCATACAATGTCTATAGAAGAACATAAATTTGTGAGAGTAAACCAATTAGTCTTATTCTTAAAACTAGTAGACAAGGATAACAAACATACTATTTCTTTTCATAAACCTAGACATTGTCTTGAAAGGAGGCCGCCCACAGTGAGATATTTATTAGACATTTATGTCTTTCTTAAGGCTCACATGCAAGATATGAATCACGACATTCTTTCTTTGTTTCTCTGGGGCCCCCTTTTGCTTTAGTCCCCCCCCCATCCCATCCAAGACCCCCTGTAGCTGTAGTTTTCCCCCCCCATCCCGGGCCCCCTGTATCTGTTTTTGCCCCCCCCCCCCCCCACCCGTGGCCCCCCTGTAGCGGTAGTTCCCCCCCCATCCCGGGCCCCCCTGTAGCTGTAGTTTCTCCCCCCCCCATCCAGGGCCCCCTGTAGCTATAGTTTTTCCTCCCTCCCACCCGCCCACAGACCCTATCCAGGGCCCCCTGTAGCTGTAGTTTCCCCCCCCATACCCATCCAGGCCCCCTGTACTGTAGTTTTCTCCCCATCCTAACCATCCATGTCCCCCTGTAGCTGTAGTTTCCCCCCCCAAACCATTATTCCCCATCCAGGGCCCCCTGTAGCTGCAGTTTTCCCCCCCCCATCCCATCCACAGCCCTTGTATCTGTAGTTTCCCCCCCCATCCCATCCAGGGCCCCCTGTAGCTGTTTTTTCCCCCCCCCCCATCCCATCCATGGCCCCCTGTAGCTGTAGTTTCCACCCTCCACCCCATCCCGCCCCCTGGAGCTGTAGTTTCCCCCCCCCATCCAGGCCCCCTGTAGCTGTATTTTCCTCCCCCCATCCAGGGCCCGCTGTAGCTGTAGTGTCCCCCCCCCGGGCCCCCTGTAGGTACTTACTAACCTGGCCGCGCTCCCCCAGCGTCTCCGTCCCCATTGGACAAACCATCAGCAGATTTGGCTTCCAATACCATCTCTACGCTAATGACACTCAACCAGGGCCGCCGATAGGGCAGTATAACCGGTACAGCTGTACCGGGCCCGGGCGGTCTGTGAAGCCAGGGGGGGCCCGCCGCCGCCGGCAAGCTCCGCCCCTTCTGGCTTCGCAGGGGCGATCTCTTAATTGTATGCACGTCCCCTGCGACGCGCCCCTACAATTTGATGAACGGCGGAGCAGGGAGAGCTGTGCGCTCCCTGCCCCTGCCGTACATCGCTCAGCAGGCAGCGCGGCGGAAGTGACGTCATCGCGCCGCCTGCCGAGCTTCCTGTTCTCGGCCCCAAGCCTAAACCAGCAGGATGTGTAGAGTGAAAAAAGGAGAGGATCTAGAACCGATCCCTGAGGAACCCCAACAGCAAGAGGAAGAGGAGAGGAGATAGAACCGGAAAATGAGACACTGAAGGAGCGGTCAGAGAGGTAGGAAGAGAACCAAGAGAGAGCGGTGCCCTGGAGGCCAATGGTGCTGAGCATGCTGAGGAGAAGGTGGTGATCCACAGTGTCAAATGCTGCAGAGAGGTCCAGGAGAAGCAGCAACGAGTATTTGCCCTGTCATTTAGCAGTGTGGAGGTCATTAGAGCAGTTTCTGCAACTAGAGCAGTTTCTGTGGAGTGTAGGGTGCGGAAACCGGATTGTAGAGGATCGAGAAGATTATTATCAGAGAGATAGCAGATTAGGCGAGAGTAGACTAAGCGTTCCAGGAGTTTAGAGATGACGGGCAGATTAGAGATTGGTCGGTAGTTGGCAGCGCACGATGGGCCCCAGAGAGGGCCTTTTAAGTAAAGGGGTTTATGATGGCATGTTTAAAGAAGATGGAAAGATCCCAGTAGAGAGAGAGAGGTTGAAGATTGCAGTAAGGTAGAGATTTATAGCTGGAGAAATGGATTGGACAAGGTGGGAGGGAATGGGGTCACTAGAGCAGGTGGTGGGGCGAGCTGACAGGAGAAGCCTGGACACTTTTTCTTCTGTCATCGGGTCAAGGGCTGAGAGCAGACTAGAGGACGTGCCGGAGGGGACGGGATGGGTGTTACCTGAGGATTGAGATTCAATGTTTTGCCGGATACTGTCTATGCTCCAGCTCATCGAGGATTCATCATCAGGAAACAGCTGTTGGAGACTGGAGTACCTCAAATGGAGTGATCTGCACTTTCTCCAGACATGAACCCCCCAAAAACCTGTGGGATCAGCTGAGTCTCTGTGTAGAAGCTTTAACTCTTCTGGCAGTGCAACTGCTGGTAGTCGCATGATCCTGCCACTAGAGGGTCTATGGCCGGAGACCTTCTGCAGATGCGCCACCGAGGACCTGGGCTCGGTGGGGAAGAGCCACCTATATTGCGTCAGTGATTATATTTTACTGACACGTACAGTAGCGGCTAGAATAGCTGCAAGGCAGCTATGTATGGGGTGGCTCTTTCGGGACAGCTATAGTGTTGGGTGGGTGGCTGTCCCCGCATTCCAGGTTTCTGGAATCCAGTCCAGATATTGTATAGCTCTTAAAAGCCTCCTACAGGCAGTGGTAGCAACAGTAGTGCTAGTGTGTAGAGGCTCTGGCTCCCCAGAGACTTGAAAGAAGCCGGGACCCAGCAGGAGACTGGGAGAGAGTTTTGGTGAGACGGGACGTTAGGTCCTGTTCATTAGTGAGAGAGGGACTCTTTGTATATGTTTAGTGAGTGGCCAGATCGCCGAGGTTTTTTATTTATGTATGTTCTTTCTGTAACCTGCTTGCCTCAATAAAACTGGTTGAGGCCAGTGAACCCAAAGCCTGCAGTCCGAGTGCCTTATTTTGGATGTGCCAATATCGATCTACAAAAGACGGCGATCCTGTGAGCAACGACCCCCTAAGCGGGTCCAAGATGGCGGCCAACCGTGAGTGAGAGATCACACTCTGTACCCCTGGACCTCAATTTCTCTAATGTAAGTAATTCACTTTCCTTTTCTTTCTCCATCCGGTCCAGACCGCCATGATGATTTCTCCAGCCACAGCTTATCTCTGCAGAATGAACCACACAAACAATTTAGACTCCTCTTTTTTTCAGAATCTCACTACCCGTTCCCCACCTCTGTACACACTGAGGTGGTAGGTGGAATTGGAGGGAGTTATGGAATGACTTGTGAGGAGAGGGGGGCTGTGTTTTGTGTTTACGTTAGACCACATAACACAATGGTTGGGTGGGAGGTACAGGAAAGTGGGTTCAGGTATACAGGCATAATTTTCTTGGGAAGGAGAGGGAACCTACCCTTTAGAGATTGTGCTACAGCTAGGGACTGTACTCCCAGAATCATATTTTGCAGCCTGAACTCCATCCCTTGTGCCCTGTAAGATCAGCCGCAGGCAGGATCTTTAGGCGATAGAGTTTATAGTGTTTATTTTTTTTCTACAGATTTCCCTGCTGGTCTATGAAGGACTCAATGAACTCTGCCTGACTTGCATTGGATCCATTTTTTTTTTTTTTTATGATTAAGGGGACTGTTGTCAAGGAGTATTGAAATTAAGTGTTTTTGTGTTTTATCTGTACTTTTTTTTACCATTTAGTTCTAGTGTTAGTAATAGAGGTGTCTGATAGATATAGCTCCAATACTAGTGCTGGGCCTTGGTGTCAGTTAGCAGTGATATTTTGTCATTCCAAGGCTAATGCATAATCCCTCTCACTATGACCACAGTACCCAATGAAACAGGGGCACTGTGAAGAGCTGGTAATAATCAGAAGTGGACCCTAAACTTTCATGGTCCATTTTTGAGGCTTTGGGCCAGTATTTCTAGGATGGGTGTCAGCTAGCAGTGTTAGCAGTGTTATTTTGTTATTCCAAGGCTGGTGCTTACCCCTCTCACCATGACCACAATGAAACAGGATTCACTGTGAAAAGCTGGGTAACAGTCAGAAGTGGACCTTATAATTTTATGATCCATTTCTGAGGCTTTGGAATGGTATGTTTAGGATGGTACCAATATCCAGGGACTTTCTCATCCTGATGGCATCAGCCTGCAGCTGCTGATTCTGTCTTGATAGGTAATGAAAAAGTGGGAGAGCCACATTGTTTTCTTTTAATTATTTAATGATCAGAGAAAAATGTGTAATTAAAAAAACACATGGGGTTCCGAGAATTTTTCATAACCAGCCAAAGTAAAATCATCATCTTCAGGCTTATACTATTAGAATGGGAAGATCCATAAATATTTGGCCCATTCCCACCCTAAAAATGCCAACCCGCAGCTGCCCCAGAAATGTTCAATCGGTAGCAGCAGTGACTGCAGACAGAAGTTTAAGAGAAAATTTTAAAAAAATTTGCAAAGTGCCCTTCTGCCACTCTCACTCCGCAGTCAGTGGCATCAGTGCAGTGTCTCTTGATGCTGCCCTTGGTCCTTGATGCTGTATTTAAAAGAAACTCTGGGAGCCAGACAGTTTTTGGAGGTTCACCAACTTTCCCAGTAGTCTCTTGGTCAATTCAGAAGAGTTGGCAAGTATATTGTACATGCAATTATAGTGGACATATCAAATCTATTACATTATTTAAACTTGTTATTTACTGCATAAGGTAATCTTATTTTATGCCTTTTACATGCATTACTGATTATTTACATGTTTCAAACCATACAGGCTTTATTTTATTTTAGTTAATTTGTCAATCTGTTTATCTT
Organism: Phyllomedusa bahiana; assembly: GCA_025379985.1. NCBI lineage: Eukaryota > Metazoa > Chordata > Amphibia > Anura > Hylidae > Phyllomedusa > Phyllomedusa bahiana. The sequence goes on from JAODAL010025189.1 coordinate 46,349, forward strand.
TTTTCCTTTTATCTGTCAGTGTAAATATGAAAATAGCCTTGCTATTGATATGTCAAATGAGATTTGGCTTTCTATTTGTATAAACTGCTATCTATGGAGCTAAGAAATGTCAATATCAACATCAAATTGAAAACACTTCAACACAAATAATAGTGCAAAAAAATAAAAAATGCTGTGCCTGTATTAGAATAATTACCTCACATATGTAACTCTTTGTTTAATGTGACTCAGTCTTTCATTAACAATTTGGGAAGAGCTGTAGAAAAGAATCTGGTTTCTACAAAATCTTTCTGAATTTACTATGTTCTTTGACATTGTGTTGTACATTTATTAATGCCTGTTAACTTTTGAAATTGTACCAGAAAAATTAAAAATTTTCTCCCAAGTATGTCATAAAAAACAATTATCTTCTGTTATCATTACTTTTTAAATTTTCAACAAAAACAACTCTCCTTCTGTTATCTACTCTGAGTGGAGTCTTGCACCTTCCCTATGCCTGACCTATTCTAATGGAAAGATAGATAATTTCCCATGGTGTTAAGCAGTTTGATATGAAGCTCCAGTGTCACCTATTAAAGCTAACTTTCTTGTAGGGTTGTATATCTTTTATAAGGGAGCATTACCTATATGACGCCCTATGTCAAATTATTTTTATTTGCAAGGAGTATCAATTTCCCTAAGAGCCACACCAAAGACTTCTCAACCAGCCAGTCAATGCCCTGTTCTGTATTGGTGAAGGACATCAAGACCACTGCCTGCAGATCCGTGTCTTTTTCTTTTAGAGAAGATTTTGGCCAGCCTAAAATCCCTAGTCATGTTTTAAGAATGTTAAATGGGTCAATTATTTTATTTGTAAGGTAGCTTACTCGAAAAGGAAGCACAAGAGACTTTTCAGCATTTCCTGTAAAACTATCTGTGACAGCTGGCAGTCTCCATAATGACAAAAAATACACCCTGAGAGCATATTATAGTATATTACCCCCTAAGAAGATTTGGCTATGTTCACACATCAGATTTTTCCAGTGGAAAAATCGGACGTGGAATATACACGAGAAATATGAGGTGATACCTGAGATTTCTGCTGTGAATTTTCACTTTTGCCTCTGTTTAGAACACCAACTTGCCCAATTTAATTTGGATCAATCCCCGTCTCAGCTCTCTGTCATTGATTTTGACCAGACTTCTCATCTAAGAGGTGATATGTTACTTCTGTTTTTTCTCCATTGTGAACTACAGCCAAAATTTCACATTCAAATGAATGGGAGATGGGATTTTGACTTGAATTCCAATAAGGAATCTGCATTAATATATAACAAGTGAACATATACTTAGGTAGTTAGTTCATTTATGTGTCATGGTAAATGGCAGTACATACTCCTGTTTACAGTGGAATCAATTGGATAAGGTCATCACCATGACAACCTTACCCTGTACTGTGAAAGGATACTTAAACAAGTCCCTGAACACAATTACATTGTTCTGCACCCTAATGATATATAATAAATATACCAGAGGACAAAAAATAAATAAATAGTGAAGATAGAGAAGCAAGAAAGGAAACATATAAAATAAATAAATAACCTTGAGATTAGCTGTTTTTACAGCAAAATAAAAACACATGCCTCTGAACCCATTCTGTGGCACTTATGCAACCTGCTTAATATGCATGTTGTATAGTCATGTTCTTCTGGATTAGAGGGGTTTTCTCACTAAAAAGATTAGCTTTCAACAAGAAAGACAGAAAATTGAAGCCTTTTTCTAAATACAATAGATTTTACTTTAGTCATGAGATAAGAGGTATTCTATAAGAGGTATTTTATGTGATCTATGATTACCTGGTTCCCTGACCATGACTCTGTTATCTGATTAAAGCGGAGAGCTTACAGCAAGGAGTGATGTCATCCCATGGACAGACTGAGCTTGAGAGCAGACTATCTCTAACAAGATAACAGATAAGCCATTGTTTTCAGTCCTCACAGCAGTGTACATTGTGTTTACTAAAGCGATAACATCTCCTGCACTTGTCAGAGTAACTACTCAGCTACTTACAAAGACACTAGATATGCTAAGCACTGCTATAGAACTACTAACAGCCAGAGGAGAGTGAGTGAAAAGCTTGTGATTTAGTGAAGCAACCTAGAGAGAAAATGCCTTAAACCACTTCTTGTAAATGGGTGTATTTTAGAATCCTAATTGCGATCACCTAACTTCAGTAGGAGGCAAAACTACATCCTGGTGATGTTATGGACACCTTTAGGTTATATTGAAGGTCTGTCTTCTCAGTTTTTTATTTTTAATTTTAAAACTTTTTTTTCTTGGTTTAACAACCTACTGAGGGCCAATTATTCAGCACAATTGAGTCACCATTAGATTACAGCATCAAAATATCTCAGCCAACAAAGAGCTACATGTCCCTAGGTGTGCTGTATCCCTTAGTTTAATCATTCTATCTAATATCTAAAACTAATTTCTCTCTGGAAACAAGATACTTGTTGTGATTGCCAATTTAGAAGTCATATAAAGCTTTGCTCCATCAGTTTCATAGTTAAGTTAAAAGATTATTAAATAAATAAGATCTTAATGTCAAAATGTAGAAATTATTACAGTACAGCCCCACAAAGTGGTGAGCAGCATATAAGAGTGGATAAACTGCTTTTGGCTGCACATTTTTGCTGCTAAACAGCAGTTTTTCCTGTATAACCACTCTGTCGTTAACACTGATAGATTTGTGGGTGAAACTGTGGATAAAAACCTCAAAAGGAGACATGTATAAAAAGTTTTGCCTCTCCACAGTCATAATTCTCAGTAAGCTAGTGTAGCATTTGTGTGTAGTATGTATGAAAGTGTCTCACACCACTTTATAAACTTGTGTCATTGTGAGACACATGTATGTGTCAAAAAGTGTTGCATAGAGTGTGAATGAATGCAACTAAATTTGTCACAGCCTTGCCACTACAAAATTGGTATGGATTAGTCCACCACTTTTGCACCATAATTTGCCGTGACACATTCATAAATGTGGCACGTTTTTTGAATCTGGAACTACAAAAGTGCTGGGTCTGGCACAGCATGTGCCACATTTTGTCTTAGGACAGTTCACACATCTGTCAGACAGGGCTACAAGAGGTTTTTGGCTAAAAACATGCCAGAAAACTGGCACAGCCCTGTTCATACATGTCACACTTAACTTTTTTCTTCAAATTATAGCAGTTGTCTAGTTATAAAACCCATTTTAATAACCTCTCAGAAGATTTAGAGTAAATGGATCGAGGGGAGAAAGGGTTCTGACTCACACTGCCTGTTCAGATTTTGGTTGGTCCTATAGCAGTAATTAGCATATTTAGCTTATTTATACCTAGCCGAGTGACATAAGTGCAGGAGATTTAATCTGTAGTTTTACAAAGCTACAGAGCACCAAGGGATGAAAACAAGTGCTTATCAAAGGTAAAAATCTAATTTTCTTAGAGATAAAGACTCTACTTTGTCTGACCATGGTGATATCACTCCCTGCTCTCTGTTTGATCAGGAAGGGAGGCACGGATTGTAACCTAGAGACACTTGTGTGCACTAAAATCTATCTTATCCCCTTAGCAGGGAAATATCAAAAGAGCAATATATTTGCAAAAGTCTTCATTTTACTTTCCCTACATGTTGAGAGCTAATCATTGTAGTGAGAAAACCCCCTTTAACTCCTCTCCAGTGATTTGGTCTTCACTGTAGGGACTACCAGATTGCTATCCTTTATACAGTGTCCAGTAGCAATAGTTGTTGCTCTTGAATGACGTTCAAAAGAATCAGGTAATACATGTGGTCAGACATGCAATAGATCAGGGCAGGAGGAGTACAATTCTCAAAGTAAAAATTACAGAGGTCAGAACAGGCAGAGTCTGATCCTCACAGAATTCAGGTCTAAGATTAGGGCAACCAGCAGACAAAAGACTACAAAAAATCAAGCTGGGTCAGAACCAAGTATCACAAAGTAGATAAACTTTTGAATTTCACTAACTAGTAGAAACTTATTAGGCAATGTGAGTTAAATGGTAGAATCCTGTTAAATATACCATGAAGTAAAGACATAGATAGAGGAGGAAATAAGTTGGGTCCTCTGTCTCTGGAAATATCAAAGGGCTAACAAACACTTTAATACATTACAGGACAATGGTGGTGGTGAATTCGCTAGGAAACAGGATACCTAGGATACTTGTGGCAGGGAGCAGCAGTGGGAGCATTTGGTAGGATGCAGTCAGAGAGTCCCACATGACAATTGTGCTACTGCCTTATGTTTTTGTAGCCTGAGCGTGTATATCATGAGTCATCAGACACCACTATGTGGATATGTCTTGGGTCAGCACATAAAGTCCAAACTTCTATGGAGAATATTTTAAAGTAACTGCACTAGCCAATTTTGCCCTCATTCAAATCCTACAGGTACACAAGTTCACTTCTTATCCTGTGTATAATTTGTGGCATTTGTTATACTAATACAAACTTATGTGACTCTAAAAACTGACTGAAGTGCATAACAATTAAAAGGTAATAAAATAGTGTGCAAAATAAATACACACTCCTGCCTGCCTTATCCTGCTGTCACATTGGAGACAGTTCGTCATAGCTTTCTATGCTGTACAAGCTCTTTTGGTAAGTTTTGTGAGGCCAGCAAAACATACTGGGTAAAACATACTGAGATTCTAGGATGAAGTGGACCAAATTAATATTCAAATGATGGAAAACAAAAGAAGGAAGAACAATCATGAATACTGTGATTTTAATTAAGTTTTATTCATGAGTTTATACGTAGAGAATCCACGCTGATCTCCAATTAGCTTTTATGTACAATACAAACTAATTATAATTTAGGAAAAATACCCAACATTCAAAGATTGTCACAGTGACAATGGGAACAAAGACTGTTCTGAACATGGTTTCAGCAAATATATGACATTTTATTTTAGATTTTATTTAAATATAGTGCTTTAAAATCCCAACAACCACAAACACTTAACCATAATAGGGGCCATCCTAATGTCGTATGATGTACAGTGCCTTGGGGAAGTATTCGGCCCCCTTGAACTTTTCAACCTTTTGCCACATTTCAAGCTTCAAACATAAAGATATAAAATATTTTTTTTTTTTGTGAAGAATCAACAACAAGTGGGAGACAATTGTGAAGTGGAATGAAATTTATTGGATATTTTAAACTTTTGTAAAAAAAAATAAAAAACTGAAAAGTGGGGTGTGCACAATTATTGCACAAAGTTAATACTTTGTAGCGCCACCTTTTGCTGCGATTACAGCTACAAGTCACTTGTGGTATGTCTCTAGCAGTTTTGCCCATAGAGAGACTGAAATTCTTGTCCATCGTTCCTTGGAAAACAGCTCGAGCTCAGTGAGGTAGGATGGAGAGCGTATGTGAACAGCAGTTTTCAGCTCTTTCCACAGATTCTCGATTGGATTCAGGTCTGGACTGTGACTTGGCCATTCTAAAACCTGGATACGTTTATTTGTGAATCGTTCCATTATAGATTTTGCTTTATGTTTGGGATCATTGTCTTGTTGGAAGATAAATCTCTGTCCCAGTCTCAGTAAAAGTATTTTTCAGACTCCAGCAGGTTTTCTTCTAGAATGGTCCTGTATTTGGTTCCATCCATCTTCCCATCAATTTTAACCATCTTCCCTGTCCCTTCTGAAGAAAAGCAGGCCCTAACCTTGATGCTGCCATCACCATGTTTGTCAGTGGAGATAGTGTGTTCAGTGTGATGAGCTGTGTTGCTTTTACGCCAAACATATAGTTTTGCATTGTGGCCAAAAAGTTTGATTTTGGTTTCATCTGAGCAGAGCCCCTTCTTCCACATGTTTGGTGTCTCCCAGGTGGCTTGTGGCAAACTTTAAACAAGACTTTTTATGGATATCTTTGAAAAATGGCTTTCTTCTTGCCACTCTTCCATTAAGGCCAGATTTGTGCAGTGTATGACTGATTATAGTCAAATGGACTCTCCCACCTCAGCTGTAGATCTCTCATCCAAAGTGATCATGGGCCTCTTGGCTGCATCTCTGATCAGTCTTCTCCTTGTTTGAGATGAAAGTTTAGAGGGACGGATGGGTCTTGGTAGATTTGCAGTGGACTGATACTCCTTCTATTTCAATATGATCGCTTGCACTGTGCTCCTTGGGATGTTTAAAGTTTGGGAAATCTTCTTGCATCCAAATCCAGCTTAAAACTGGTGCCTGGTGTGTTACTTGGTCTTCATGATGCTCTCTGTGCTTTAAACAGAACCCTGAGACTATCACAGAGCAGGTGCATTTATACGGAGACTTGATTACACACAGGTGGGTTATATTTATCATCATCAGTCATTTAGGACAACAGAGATCCTCACTGAACTTGTGGAGTGAGTTTGCTGCACTGAAAGTAAAGGGACCGAATAATATTGCATGCCCCACTTTTCAGGTTTTTATTTTTTACAAAAGTTTAAAATATCCAATAAATTTCGTTCCACTTCACAATTGTGTCCCACTTGTTGTTGATTCTTCACCGAAATTTTTTTTTTTTATATCTTTATGTTTGAAGCCTGAAATATGGCAAAAGGTTGAAAAGTTCAAGGGGGTCGAATACTTTCGCAAGACACTGTAGATAAGCAAAAATGTATGTGTGTTCTGGAAAATAAGTCTTCTAGATTTAAAAAGTTTGTACACCTCCTATAAAAATCATATAAAGGAAACAGAAAATGGAAAAAACACAGAGTGCTCACTTGTGTGTTAGCCCAAATATAGAACAGAAAGTATAGGGAACTATAGGAGCCCACTCAGCTGTTGTTGTTGCGCGATTCCCTGGAGGCACAACACTCCCTCTTGTCAAATACTGGTATCAAAACCAGCATCAGTCATGGAAAATCTAAAGTCTACAGCTTCTCCTGGCTACTAGCTTGCACAAAGGCACTAGCTGAATCACAAAAGTAATTAGTAAAGTTTCACTCTTTAATGATACTCTAAGATCCAATGAAGCTTGATGAGGTATCGTCTGCTACAGTAAAGAGTATAATTAATGAAGGAGGAATAGCAGGGCTAATGGCTATATATTAAATTTTAAGAACTTGTGCATAAGTTTTTTAGTTACATAAAAGGAAAACCTTTAAACATATAGGTTTGGAGAACTATAGCATTCAGCAGTATGCATGAACTAAAGCCATTTTGTCCACTAGTGTTATAGAAGGCTAATTACCTAGAATACCCATTCTATACAATAAGTTGTCATTTACCATTACTAATGCTATATTTGAAAATGTAGCTTTTATGTTTTTATTTTAATTGCTTTATCAAAAAACAGTGATTAAAAAGAGACCTTCTTATTGTACTAAACATAATGTATGAAAAATGTCTTACTGTATATTAAAAAACCTCTAATGTATCTTCACAGTTACAATAGCTACATTACATTCATGAAAAAAACAGCATGAATCTATTGTACTCTATCCTAAAAGCATATTTAGTTTACTTTGCATATCAATCTGCACACTTAAACACTGCAAAATACATTTATCACACGTGTTGACACCTTTATATTTTTTTACAGTGCACGCAGAAACAAAGCTTCGTGTGTAACATTATGGAGTGTCTAAGAAATCAGCCAAGATATAGGAATGAATTGTGGACTTGCATAGTTGGTTCATCTTGGTGCAATTTCCAGAACTGAGGTGCCTCGTTAATCTGTACAAACAATTATATGCAAGCACTGTGCATACAAGATGGGAATGTCCAGCCATCATACAGCTCAGGAAGGAGTCTGTGTCTCAGACATGAACGTACTTTGATCCGACATGTACATATCAATCCAAGAACAAAAGCAAAAGACCCTGTGAAAATGGTGGTAGAAGCTGGTAACATTGTGTCATTATCCACAGTGAAACAAGTACTGTATCAACGTGGGTTAAAAAGCTACTCAGCCACAAAAAAGCCATTGCTCCAAAAGAAACATATAAGAGCCAGTTTAATGTTTGCAGGGACACACAGGAACAAAGACCTACATTTTTGGAGATATGTCCTGTGGTCTGGCGAAACTAAAATGGAACTGTTTGGCCATAATGTCCATTGTTACGTTTGGAGGAAAAAGGCAGGAGCTTGGAATCTATAGAACACCATCCCAACTGTGAAACACAGTGATGGAAGCATCATGTTTTGGGTTTGTTTTGCTGCAGAAGGGACTGGTGCACTTCAAAAAATCGATGGCATTATGAGGAAAGAAGATTCTGTGGCAATACTGAAGCAACATCTCAAGACATCGGCTAGGAAGTTAAAGTTTGGGCGGAAATGGATGTTCCAAATGGACAATGACATGAAGCATACTGCCAAACTGGTCACAAAGTGGTTTAAGGATAACCAAGTCAATGTTTTGGACTGGCCATCACAAAGCCCTTATCTCAATCCTATTGAAAATTTATGAGCAAGGCAGAAAAGGCAAGTGTAAGCAATGCGACCTCTAAACATGGTTCAGTTACACCAACTCTGTCAGGATGAATGGGCCAAAATTCCTACCAACTATTGTGAGAAGCTTGTGGAAGGATATTTAACATGTTTGAGGGCAATGCTACCAATTAAAAAAACTACAATTAAAAATTCTCTCATTATTCTGGAATTTGGCAAATATAAATAATTTTGGTAATCATAATTGACCTATAGTGTATGTAAACTTGTGGTTTCAACTGTATATTTCACAGCATATGGTAAATCACCACACATTACGTATATATCCTGTAAATTTGTATGTATAAGTCTTTGTTAATTTCACATATAAACAACAGAAAAGGCAAAAGGTTTCTTATCTTTCTGGCAAGCTGAGAGCTCTCCTGGAAAGTCTTTGTCAAATTTGAGAACACATCTGCTACATTTTGGAGAGCACACCTCCTTTCTCAAATATGTTATGACTCACTATTGATTTCCTTATGTCCCTCTTATAACGTGACCTATAATTGCGAATCATACACATAACAAGCATAACAAATATTTACATTTACATATTTTTAAAAAATATAAATAAAAATATAAAATAAAATATTATAATAAATATAATAATATATATAAATATTAAATTTTATAAACTATTGTATTCCCCATGATCCAACAACTTTCATATACTATTTTCTTTTTTATCCTATACACTCTTCTGCATTAAATACCGGCCTGGATCATGCACAGAGATACCATTCGGCTTGAGCTTCTTTTCACTAGAGTTTTTTTCTAAGGGGGGTGAGCACCCCCTCTGATTCCCAATGCTATTCATTCATGAATTCTTTGATGTCACTAAGGTATGTAAAAAACCCGCAAATTTAAACGAAGCATGACCCCAACCACATAACTATGCTCGCATCGGGTAACGTAACAATATTTTATGTATACAACTTTTTTCCTTCAAAAATTACTGGAATACTTATTTCAAAGGACATAACTATATGTTTAACAAAAACAGGACCACTTACATATTATCCCTATGACATTATTATACAGTTGCACAAAGGTGGAATACATAAAACCATGTTAAAGGAAGACTCTCCAGTTACACTCTTCATTTAGTCCTTTAGGTACCAATGCTTCCAATTTAGTGATCCAATATATTTCTCTCTGAAGCAGACGGCTATTGATCTCTTGGTCATCATTATCCCCAACTTTCTTTAATACCCGTCACTTCAACTAACCAGGGTTATGTTGGTATCCGTGAAAATGTCTAGCTTCAGTTGTTTCTGTGTTTTATCACTTTCATTTTCTTTCTTTTCCTCCTGTATCATTCTGGTTAAAATAATTTGATCTGTGACCTATGTTCATTAATTCTTATCCTGACCATTCTGGATGTTTGCCCAACATAGATTTTCCTATTTTTCTATTGAAATAACATTTCAATAGATATATCATGTTCCTAGTATGACACGTAAAATAGCCTTCATCCATATAGGATATCGTTTCATAGGGTGATAAATCTTATCTCCTTTAGTTTTACTGGCACAAGTTTGGCAGCTTAAACATGGAAAGGTGCCACTTTTTTATATCAAAACCATGTTGTTTATTTAGCTTATGTTGCTGTATTTCAGACCGCATAATGTGATTCCCTATAGTTCTTTCTTTATGATATATAAATTTAGGTGCATCGATAAATAATGCATCATATTTAGGATCTGTTTAAAGGATTTTCCAAGATTTGAGTATTGCTTGTTTTATAAAACCTGTGTGACTATTATGTTTAAAAATTGTATTATTTTTCAAACATGCAACAGTAAATAATGCATAACAGCACAGGGAAAGCAAAAGGAAAAAAAGGGGGAAGGGGATGAGAACAAAGGGGTATTACAAAGAGGGGTAATAAAGTCCATGTACATAACTGAACAAAGTATATGAGCTATTATTCTTGAATTACATATTAACAACATGTCATTAAATAACATATGAGGTTAATGTTACATAGGGAATGCTTATAGCCATGCATAGGTCTTAAAGCATCACAATATAGACTCTGTTGATGGTGTCAACACCTTTTAACAAAAGTGTCTGGATGAGGTCCAGGGCAACCAATTTTTTCTGACTTTTACTAATGAATGAGGGGAGATTATGAGACTAGTTTCACAGTGAAATTGTCTGTTGAGTCTTTGGACAATGCCTTCAATAGCGGGTGGTTGAGGTTGTTTCCATTGTGCAGCAATGGCCGTTCTGGCTGCGATTAATGCATGCGATAGAACCGTATGGAATGGTTTAGGGATATCGCGAAATGTGAGGTCTAATATGGCCAGCTCTGGGGATAAGGTGATTTGCCATTGAAATATGTCAAGTAGAAGGGATTCTAGCTGCTGCCAAAGGGGTTGGATTATGGGGCAGCTCCACCACATGTGTAGAAGTGAACCTTTTAGACCACACTGTCTCCAGCAGAGGTGTGAAGGCCCAAGAGGCAGGTGGGACATTCTACTTGGTGTCAAATACCATCGGAGATGAATTTTTCTGGTTAGTTCTATGTGGTTTGCACACTTGGAATGTTTGGAGACTACATTAGCTGCTTGTAGCCATTCTGCTGCAGAATATGATCGTGAAATTTCCATTTCCCATTTTACCGCGCATTTATGTTTAACATCTAAATCTGTGTTTGATAATGAACGATAGGCAGCGGATCGACCTTTTTTATTACCCTGCTTTTGCCAAAGGAAGTTATATAGGGGTGAAAAGGCCTGAGGGCCAACTGATTGGCAGTGGGTCTGAATAAAGTGTCTAATCTGCAGGTATACGAAGAAATGTCGTTGTGAAATCGAGTGATTCTGCACTAGGTCTTCGAATTGTTTAATTCGGCCTTTGTGGAGTATGTCTCCTATTTCTCGGATTCCGCATTGAATCCATTGTGTGATAGGGGCGTCAGGTAATAGAATTTGTAAGGCAGAGAGGGGACAGTGCCGCTTATCAATCAACACTAACTGTTGTCCAACAACATATTTATAGCATGCCTGTGCTGCATGTGTGAGAGATAGCATCTCATATGACTTGGGAGAATCCCCACATAACATAGCAATTAAGCAGTCTTTGAATGAGCCTTTTGGGATCATTGCATTCTCTATGGTGGACCAGTGGTGAGTGTCAGGAGAGTTCCAGAAAAAGAACATGTGCTCTAGTATAGACGCAAGATTGTATTGTGATAAATTAGGAACTGATAGACCTCCCTCAGAACTTTTCCTATAGAGGTATTCTCTACGTATCCTAGGTTTTTTCCCTCTCCATATAAATTTCAGCAGTAGATTCTGAAGGTTAGCTAAAGAGGATTTAGGAAAGAAAAACGGTAATGATCTTGCATATAGAAATCGGGGTACAAGTAGCATTTTGGAGAGATTTATTCGTGCTAACTACGATAGGGGGAGTTTGGTGAGTCTGTTAATTTCTTCCGTAATGAAAGAAGTGAGAGTTTCCAAATTCTTATGTATAGTTGTGTTCAGATCAGAGTTAGAGATGGGCGAATTGATTTTAACGAAGTGAAATTCGTTTAGAATTTCAGGAAAATTTCGGTTCTGAACGAAGTTAATTGGGTGGACTTCGGGTGAGCGAAGTATGCTTTTGATTGATAAAATGGCTGTGAGCACATGGCGTTACATGGGGCAAAGCACTCTGGGAGGAAGAAGGGCATAGCCTGCATGACATGTGCAGAGATGAAGCCAATCAGAGACCGGCGGGATTCTGTGACGTCATCACACTATATAAGTACGGGCGCCGACTCTGGGAGCTCACACTCCTCTCACGGTACTGACTTAGGGAAGGTGCTGCCGCAGCTGCTTGTAATAGCTCTTACTGAAGAACTGATTTTTATACAGCGAATTTTTGGAGGTGTCTCAGCTTGTTCAGAGACTGCTTCTCTTAAAGTTCTATTTCTGATTTTGTGGGGTAAATTTGGAAACTGAAGTCCAGTGTGGTTCCATGCAGCTGCATATACATTTTAATGCTATCTGCTCACAGCACATTGAATATCCAAGAGGGATCTAAGCCTGTTCCTGTTGTATTCATTTAAAGAAACAGCATTTTTACAATACAAATACCACTTCATTTTTGGCTGCTCAATTCTTTGCGCAATTTACATTCAGGGTTTAAATTAAGCGTTGTTTTTCTGCTGTGGTGACTAAAATAAACCGTCTTTCCCCCGCCAAAGAATACATTTTTCCTGCAGCCTAATTCACAAGCGAAGGTTAATTACAATTTTTTCTCTTGTTGTGTAGCATAAAAAACACGCCATTTGTTAACACGCTACAAAGCTCGTAGTTTGTGGTTTCGTT
>JAODAL010025190.1:0-59124 GCA_025379985.1 Phyllomedusa bahiana
CGGGGGGTTGCTGCGGGGGAAAACACCAGGTCGCTTCCATGGAGGATTGTTTGGGGTGTCACCCAAAGGGGTAAGAGGGGGTACAAAATAAAGGCAGGCTCGTAGGGGGACGGGCGTGGGTAGGGCGGGCCCGGCAGAAGTTCGTGGTCAGAGGACGGTAGCGAGGTGGTGCAGTACACAGGAATCACAAGACGAGGCAAAACGCTTTCTCAATAGGCTCCAAGGGCACTAAAGATCCGGCAGAGGACTGCCGGAGGAGGAGCCATTATATAGGATCAGCGGCCGGCAACAGCCAATTACCGGCGCGCTGGTCCTTTAAATCTGAGGAGGCCGGCGCACACGCGCCCTACAGAGCGGGGACACGCGCACCGGCCGGCACAGGCGCACCCGGAGTCAGGAGCGAGGTCGGGTGAGTACCTGACCTCCGGGGGACCAGTGTGTCCACGGTCCGGCGCACGGACTGCGGGGCCACTCACCCCCGGTACTGGAGGGAGGGTCGGGGGACGGGCTGCTGCGCCGTCCGTGACACTGAGAACTCCCATAGAACAGAATGGAAAACACAGCACTCCCCTGTACTGTGAACTCCCATACAATAAAATGGAGAACACCGCGCTCCCCTGTACTGGGAACTCCCAGAGAACAGAATGGAGAACACAGCGCTCCCCTGTACTGGGAACTCCCATAGAACAGAATGAAGAAAACAACACTCCCCTGTACTAGGAACGCCCATAGAACAGAATGGAGAACACAGCACTCCCCTGTACTGGGAACTCCCATAGAACAGAATGGAGAACACAGCTCTCCCCTGCACTGGGAACTCCCATACAACAGAATGGAAAACACAGCACTCCCCTGTACCAGGAACTCCCATAGAACAGAATGGAAAACACAACACTCACTTGTACTGGGGACTCTTATACAACAGAATGGAGAACACAGCGCCTCTCCCTGTACCAGGAACTCCCATACAACAGAATGGAGAACACAACGCCCCCCTGTACTGGGAACTAGAACAGAATGGAGAGTCGTGCATAAGCCTGACCGGATCTCCCTTCTAAGTCGATACATTTGGGGACCTGTGTGTGAGTGGGTTAAGAGGATTTGAGGACCTCAAAAAAGGATAACAAGATTTTCCCTCTTCCTTCTTCCTAATAATCTATTCCTTTAGAATTTAACAGGGGGAAATCAGGAGGGCACAGCCTCACCCCTTAACGCCATAGACTATTTATTTTTGTTGCGTTAGATTTTTCCTCTTTGCTTCCAAGAGTCTTAACTTTTTGATTCTTCTGTCTCCATAAACGAGTGAGAGCTTGTTGTTTGCGGGACAAGATGAACTTTTTAATGATGCCAGTGACTGTACCAAAGAACATAGCGGAAAACAAAGTTCTATTAAGTGCCTAATGTGAAAAAAAAACGCAATTGCTCAGTATTTGCAGCGTTTCATTTTTTATGGTGTTCACTGGTATAAATTATGTGTTCCCTGTATTCTGCAGCTCAGGACAATTCCGCTGATATCAAATTTGTAGTTTTTTTGTAATGTTTTACAGTACTGAGGTGAGATGAATCAATGTTGTGAGACAACCCCTTTAAGGCTCAGTTGTTGTGATGCCGAAGTATAGTTTTTATTGGTATCATGAGATTCTTGATGCTTTTGATCGCTTTCTATTTAAATAGTTTAGGGAACATTGCAGATTTGAAATCCGCAGCAGAAGCGTCCAAGCTGCAGTTCAATGTGTAAACTTTGTTGTGGATTTCCCATTCAAATGAATGAGGCAGGGATTTAAACTGTGTCAAAATCCGATGTGTGAACACAGCTTTATTTTCCAGCCCATAAAGAACAATTTCAAAAGCACAAGTCCCAAGGGGCCCACTTATCACATCTGTCGAGCAATAAGACTGTCTAGGTTGTCCGTAACAACCAATCCGAACCCAAAGCAACCAATCAGAGCCCAAAGCACCCAATCAGAGCTCAGATTTCATTTCTTGCAGTGTTCTAGGAAAATGAAAGCTGAGCTCTGATTGATTACAACGAGCTCTGATTTGTTGCTATGGGCTCTGATTGGTTGCTATGAGCTCTGATTGGTTGCTATGAGCTCTGATTGGTTACTATGAGCTCTGATTGGTTGCTATGGGCTCTGATTGGTTTCTATAAGCTCTGATTGGTTGCTATGAGCTCTGATTGGTTGCTATGGGCTCTGATTGGTTTCTATAAGCTCGGATTGGTTGCTATGGGCTCTGATTGGTTGATGTGGGCTCTGATTGGTGGCTATGATATCTTATTGGTGGCTATGGGCTCTGATTGGTGGCTATGGGCTCTGATTGGTTGCTGTGGGCTCTGATTGGTTACTATGAGGTCTGATTGGTCACTATGGGCTCTGATTGGTGGCTATGAGCTCTGATTGATTGCTTTGGGGCCCTGATTAGTTGCTATGATCTCTGATTGGTTGCTCTGAGCTCTGATTGGTGACTATGGGCTCTGATTGGTGGCTATGGGCTCTGAGTGGTTGCTATGAGCTCTGATTGGTGGCTATGGGCTCTGATTGGTGGCTCTGGGCTTTGATTGGTCGCTATGAGCTCTGATTAGTTGCTATGAGCTCTGATTGGTTGCTTTCAGCTCTGATTGGTTAATATGGGCTCTGATAGTTTACAATGAGGTCTGATTGGTTATTATGAGCTCTGATTAGTTGCTATGGGCTCTGATTGGTCGCTATGAGTTCTGAAAGGTGGCTATGAAATCTGAATGGTCGCTATGGGCTCTGATTGGTTGCTATGGACACAGTGGCCTCTGTGAATGTCTGTGTTGCCCATAGAAAACAATCAGAGCTCAGCTTTCATTTCATATAGTGTGCTGGAAAAATAAAAGCTGAGCTCTGATTGGTTGCTATAAGCTCTGGTTCCTTAGCTCTGATTGGTCGCTATGAGCTCTGGTTTCTTAGCTCTGATTGGTTGCTATGGACTCTGATTCGTTGCAATGGACTTTGATTTGCTCCTGAGGTCTGGTTGGTTATTTGGACTCTGATTGGTTGCTATGGAGGCTGATTGGTTGCCAGGGGCCACACAGTGTTAGGCCATGTTCACACGGCATAAAATGGGCCGTAATTCGGTCCGTAATTACGCGCCGGAGTGCGCAAATTACGGGCTGAAATACGGCCCAGTCATTACGGTAATGCACAGGTCTCATAGAGAACTATGGATTAAGTCTCCTCTCTCTGCTCGGCGAATCAGCCGGGCGGGGAGATAAGTGACATGTGAATTACCAGCGGCGTATATGCGCCGCGGGTAATGCAAGTCTATGGGCCAGCGGAGTGCCGGCCCCCCGCTCCCGCCCCCGGCCACACGGCGTAATTGCAGGGCGTAATTACATCCCGCAGTTAAGCCGTGTGAACATAGCCTTACTGTTAAGCTATGTTTACACAGCATAATTGCGGGGCGTAAAGTACGCCCGCAATTACGGCGTGTGTTCGGGAGCTTGCGCATACTCCCGTGGGGAGCCCCTTATGTCACTTATCTCCCCGCGAGTCGTATTGTACGCCCGGAGAGAGGAGGCGTAATCCATAGTTCTCTATGAGAACTGTGGATTACCGTAATCCACATAACCGTAATTATTGGGGTGCAATTTGCCACCTATTGAGCGCAGTACGCCACAAAATACGCAGAGAAATATGCCCCAATTTAAGCCGTGTGAACATAGTCTTAGGGTGCATTTACATGGTGCATTTTTGGTGCGTTTTTTGATGCGTCTTTGACATGTTTTTTATGTGTTTTTTTGTGCAGAAATATATACCATTAGGGCTTGTTCACACAACGTTTTTGATCTTTTTTACGGTTTTTGAGAGGTCAAAAGCGCAGCCGGAAAGCGGATCCGAAATTGCAAGACTCGATACTTTATTTGGATCCGTATTTTATGCTTTTTCACTTGCGTTTTACGGATCCGTTTTGATCTCTCTCTCCTGTCCCGCTCACCACGCCGATCCACCTGCAGCCGCTCACTGCGCTTTTCGCATCCGCTTTCAAAGCACAACTGTTAGGTGCCCAGAGTGTGGAGCGTTTTTGGACATTTGCCAAAAGCGAGCTCCATTATCTCCTATGGGCTTTTACTTGCGTAAACCGCAATAAGAATTGACATGTCAATTCTTAAAGTAAAGGCGAAAAGCGCAGCGCAGGAGAGCTCTCAAAAGCGCATCAGCGATCTCCCGTGGGAACGGCAATGCGCTTTTGCCATTGAACGCAATGTTAATCACACTGACAATTGTTAGATTCGTTTTGCGGATCCGTAAAACGGATCACAAAAACATCGTGTGAACAAGCCCTTAATTGCTGTGCCTTTCTGCACAAAAAAAGTGTCAAAAACGCAGTGTGTGAACAAGCCCTTATAAAGTTTTGATCAATGAGGCCTAATGAACGAAGAAGAGCTCAGCTCCAGCCACTGCTGTCCCTATTCTGCTCCACCAATCAGATTCTGCTCCCTGTCATGTCACCGGTCTCTGGGCGGATTCTCTCGTCGATGACGTTTCCTCACAGCTGCTCCCTCCCTGATCTCTTCACTCCTCCTCACACTACAGGTCACACAGCATGAAGGGGCTGGAGAGCATGGAGGTGTCTGTGTGTCTGATGGGGTCACAGCTCCTAAACCACAGCTGCCCTCATAATCCACATCTACCCTGAATGTAAACCCGGACATCTTGTGAGGTCATCCTGTCAGGTGTAACTCTGGAGCGTTATATAAGGAGCGGCTGATATCAGTCCCATCTAGAAGCTTCTCTGGAGATCTGTGATATACAGAAGGGGTCACGGGGAGGGAAGGTTGCGACTGTCGGCCTCTCCCTGACCCAATAGGGCTGATAACAGGGAACACTAAACCGCTAAACTTTACTCAACTGCAGGTTCCTTTGGGGGCGGCCGTACATGTGGTTGTAGTTACTGTTCAATATGTTTCACTCTGTCAAAATCTGAAGTGCCAACACAGCCTTAATTTTCAAACCATTAAGAACAAAAGCACAAACACAAGGACCCATTTATCAAATCCCTCGAGCAATAAGCCTATAGCAACCAATCAGAGCCCATAGTAACAAGAGACCATAGCAACCAATCAGAACCCACAGAAACCAATCAGAGCCCATAGAAACCAATCAGAGCCCATAATAACTAGAGACCATAGGAACCAATCACAGTTAAACCTTCATTTCTTGTACTGCTGTAGAAAAATGAATGCGGAGTTCTGAATCGTTGCTATTAAATCTGTTGCTATGACCACAGTGGCCTCATTTATCAAATCTGTCTGGCAGTAAGACTATCTGTGTTGTCCATAGCAACCAATCAGGCCTCATAGCAACCAATCAGGGTCCATAGTGATAGGTTTAGCCAATTGAGAGTGATCAAACACTCTACTTGAACCAGTACGGCAGTGGAATTAATTTAGATGCAGTCTGCAATCACTCATATAATGGAACACAAGTGAGACGATCGTGCTCAACCATATAAGTAGTCTGGTGCCGAGAGCACATCAGAACTGAGCTTTATTTGCCAATACCAAGCTTTTACACATTTTGCGAGTTGCTCACTTCAGCATAAAGTGAGATAATATGTAACTATTGTCTTATCTCTCTGGTTAGAGCCAGTGTCTTGTCTGAATTAGTGTCCTGAAGTCAGCAAACACAGACATTGTTCAGGTTTCCTTGAAGATGGCAAATATACACAGATTGTCCAATTCAGCTGAATTTCAGAGTTAACGCTTTCCTGACTCCATCCTTCCCAGTCCCCCCTTTGAACTCTTCATGCCGAGTCTGGGTCCTCAATCCAAGGTGGGGATAGCTGAAGTTTCTTAGGTGTTGCCCAGGCCGACGTGTTGCCTGAGAATGATTTCGTTAGAAATCATGATTCCCATAATATTCCTCCAGCATCCTCAGAAAGAAGAGACTCCGAATACGAGATCAATCGGATCGCAGATGGAGTCACATAAGAGAAATGAGAAAACTAAACAGGTTTTAGTTCCAGATCAATATAGTCACTCGTCAGTAACCTTCATATTAGTTCTTTTCACAATTCTCGCATAATTTTGACACTGCAAACATAAACACTTTAAACACTACATATACTGCTAGTAAAAGAAGAATGATTAGTTCCACATCCTCTTATACTTAGTATCATTAGCGGTTAAAGAGTTAAAACACTTATCCCATCCCATTGTTTCTTTCATTGTTACTGGGATAACTGGCAGCAGTGAGAGGAGAGTGAGTGCATATCCAGCAATCAGTAAAGTTTAAGGTATCTGCTAATGCTCTGTGATGTGAAATTAGCTTATTTTCATCTGGTTCATCATTATTCAGCCTATTCCACCCCTCCACTACGGGGATCAATAACCAGAAGACACCTCAAGGCATCCTTTACTCTTTTGTATTAAAACCTTCTTACAATGACTGGCGTGTATCCAGTTGGGTTTTCCTTCCAGTTTTATCGAAGTATTAGTAGTTAGTTACACTTGGAAGGAACCTTCAAATCGTGTACTCAAGGTTCCTCGGACATGTTTCTTTAGCATTACATAGCCTCCTGGTTGCAGATCATGTGTACCCGTGTCTGCATCCAGGTCTGGAATGGAAGAAAATACAAAGTTATGCACCTTATTCAAATAATTTTTGCAAGGCTTACACATATGAAGTCAGTGAATCACATTGTACTTTTCAATAAAAAGGGAACATCGTTCAGATTCAAATAAATCATGGAGGCCATATCGATAAAAAACTTCGGTCATTAGTGTTTTTTTTTTTTTTTTTGCTACAGTGGTCTTTGCTGTGGCTTTAGCAAGGGGTAGGCTTCGGGCCAACCTGAGAAAAACTTTAAAATGCAGTCTAATGCATATCATAGGTCCAACCTTTTGAAGCTGTATGTAGTCTGCACTCACTGAAAGGGATACAATGGTTTTGGGGTAAGCTTGACAGGGGTCTTAACCACCTGTCCAGGGCTATTTTCAGGACATGTCTGGCAAGAGGAGCAGTACCTTATGGCCGTAGTGGAAAAACCAGGAACTATCCACTGTCTGTGACTAATTCTATCTGGCATTCTTTCCCAAATGAAGTGGGCAGGTGGCTAAGGGCGGCATCATGGGAACCAAGCTCGGGGAGGCAGAGCCTCATCCCATCCCCCCATAGCCCGTCGCTTAGGCTGGCACCCATGCTTCCCCAGAGGTTCCTCTTCTTCCTTGAGGCCTGATTCTGTAATGTCTTCAGAGCCTCTGTGGTTGATTCAGGGGCACTGTTTTCTTTTGCAAGGGCTATGTGCTCTTGTCCCTGTCTGGCTGCCTTTCTAGCTGCCTGATCTGCCCTCTCATTCCCAGGTGTGCCTGCTGCTGTGAAATTCCTGGCCTTCCAGATGGGGCCAAAATCATGTGCCACTCCAAATGTATAGGCGGAGTCCCGTGTAAAATATTCCCTTCCTTACCCTCTGCCATTTGCAAGAGCCTCTGTGAGCGCAGTGAGTTTTAGCTTCCTGGCTGAGACGTGAGGTGGCAATCGGCCTGCCTTGACAGTCTCATGTTGGGTCTCAATAGCATACCCTGTAGTGGATGATCCACAGCTGAATCAAGACCTGCTGTCTCCTGCTCCATTAGTTGGAGGCAGTCATGGGCAGTGGAGATGACAGGTACCTCATCCTTATTTCCCCCCGTTGAATCCTGCACCTCAATTGGGGGAAGAGTAGCTGGGATTCAACCCAGTGCAACGAATTTGGGAAGGCACAGGAGGACACACTGTAATCGCTTTGTGACCATAGAAATTTTTCTTTTTGGACCTGGTCAAAAAACCAGAAAATCATGGGGAGTTATGTCCAAGGGGGTTTTAAAACACTTTTTCCCACTTTACAACCAATACCGCAACAGCCGTGCACAACGCAAGAGGAGCCCTTGCGCTACTGGATCGATTTTTGGGGAAACAGTATGCCCCCGGCCATTTTTCTGTGTAAGACCCCTGTAGCAGGCCTAACCTTTCGTAGTAAAGGGAAAATGGTAGTTTAAAATTTAGAAGCCCCCTAAATATTTAGGTTTCTAAAATGGTGGCTGACATTCCCTTTTCCGGGGTCCCTTTGGTTCCTTTAAGTCGCCTAATACCCTTCCTAATTTGTTAAGTCGGGAACGGTCATCCAAGTACCCAATCGGGGGCCGCGTCTTCGCCTGTTTTTGTATGTCAGCTGGCCGCCATGGTGCCCTACAAAACATTCCGGGGGTCCCTTTGTGCATGTCAAAATTTTTCATGCCCAAAAGGTTTCCATTTGAAGGAAGAAAGTTTGTGCACCCTGTGGGCCCGGGGGTTACCCTGTACTCCCACGTTCGCCTTTTGCCCTGACACCAGGTCATGAGGTGTTGCATAAATGGACCCGATCCTAGATTGGGCCATTCCCAGCTGCTGGCATTAAGGCTGTAACGAAACTTGCATAATACGGTACACCCGGAGTCTTTTTTAGTTCTGCAGTCCATCTAATCAAGCCTGTTCCCCCTAAATTAGGTTGGATCTGTCCTAAAAAACGTCCAAAGGGGAGGGGTTTTGACAGGGGGTCGGACGTTCGCATGAGGACTCTGCTCTGGCGGGCCCAGGGCCTCCAGCATTGGTCTTAGGGGACTACTTGGTCCGGGTTTGCTGGCTGCCATCTGTGCTGGTGGCCCCCCGGTATGTTTGTCTGGACACTCTAGAAAAAGACGGGGGGCCAACAAAGTCAGTATCTTTATCATTTTTTGAGTGGGGACGAGGGCGTCCACACACACAACAAGTTCCTTCCAAATTTCAGGATTTGTTGTCCACAAAACCAGTCCACCCTTCCGGGCCCCACTGTGAAGAGCTGAGGGGCCCACTGCGGCAATTTACGCGTGCGGAGGTTTTTTCCAACCATCCCACCGGAACAGATCTATTTCCCCACCCACACCCGTTTAGCTTCCTTACTGACAATACTAGACAAAAAATTTGTTTTCCCAATGTTATCATAAATACCTACTCAGATTCACATTCTTCCTGCAATCACTCTAGATCAGTGCTTTTCCCTCCTTTCATGCCAAAGGGCCCCCAAAATTGATTAGCTCTTGGTTGCTTTAGACCCATGTTTACTTCAAGTTTTTTCCTAAGTGTACAGGAATCTATCCCTTGACCTTTTTTTGACTTCCCCCCCACCCATTTTTTGCATCCCGTTTGCTTAAGGCCCCTTTTGGGGAAAGTATCCCCCTCCTGTGAGGGACTTATGCAAGGGAACTTTTCCCCATCCTTCCCTTGGTTCCTCTTAAGCAGCAAGTTTATTTCCAGGGTTCTGTATGCCCCCCACCTTTGTCTCCTGTATCCTTATACACAAAGGCTAATACTGGGGGGCAGGATTAGAGTTCTTCAAAATATTAGGGTTCTAAAGTTTTTGGGCCTTTTTCCTATCGCTTTTCCCCTTTCTTTCTTTTGTCCCGTTATTAACCACAATCACACCAACACCCTTTTTCGGACAAGGGTGTATTCAATCAGAATCGCACGGGGTTAAAAAAACCTTCACCCAACTTCCCAAAAACAACTGTCACTTGTTTGCCCTATTACCGAGGTTAAACATGGGATCTGCCCCTCCTTTCAGAGCCCCAGCTTTCCCCTTAGGCAAACCTTTTCCCCCAATCTGGGAAATAAATGAACAGCTCATATTTCACCACAATATCTATCCACTCCGCGGGGAGGGGTTTTTTTGTCTATCAAAAAGGGCCCAACCCTTACCCAAACCCCATATGTACTTTGGGAGGGTCGGGGTCACGGGCAACGGAAGGCACGAAACCCTCATAAGAAACATAAAGTGTTTTCTTACCTGGGCCCGTGGTTCTGACGTTCCGGGGTGAGTTCCAAGTGTCCCGTCCCTTTTGCAAGGCTTTGGAAACTTTTCCGTTCCCTGTTCAGGGCCCAATGATAGGTTTTGCCAATTGAGAGTGATCAAACCCCCCCCTACCTGAACCAGACGGCAGTGGAATTAATTTAGATCAGTCGCAAACATCTATAATGGGAAAAACAAGTGAGACATCCCTGCTCAACCAAATAAGCGGTTGGGGCCCAGAGCACACAGACCTAGGTTTTTTTTTACCAATACCAAGCTTTTTTCACGGGAGGGGTTTCTCACTTTAGCATAAAGTGAATAATATGTAAATTTGTCTATCTCTTAGTTAGAGCCAGTGTCATTGCCGAATTGGTGTCCGAGGTCACAAAACAGACATTTTCAGGTTTCCTTGAAGATGGCAAAAATAAACCCCGATGTCCAATTTAGCTAAATTTCCGAGTTAACGCTTTCCTACTCCTCCTTAACAATAGCAAAACAATCAGCTAGTTTTTTTTTTATATAGTCCTGGGGAAAAAAAACAGCTGAGTCCGATTTTTGCTATGGACCTGATCGGTTGCTATGTCTCTGATTGTTCTATCGGCTCTGATTTTTTGCTATGGGCCCTAAGTGGTTGCATGAGCCTTTATTGGTTGCTATGAGCCTGACGGTTTCTATACTTTGATTGGTTGCTATCGGCTCGATTGGTTGCTATGAATTTTGGTTGCTAGGGCTCTGATTTGGGTTTCATGAGCTCTGGGTTTTTTATGGACCCTGATAGGTTTCTATGAGCCCTGATTGGTTGCTGTGGGCACAGATTGGGGTTTCCTTGACCCTATTTGGTTTTCCTGGCCATGATTGGTTATAATGGGGATGCAGTATTATGTTAAAAGTTTCCACCAAAAAGTAAAGAAGGAAGAGCTCAGCTCTAGCCCACCCATGTTGATTTTTCCCATTAATGGGTCCACCAAACAGATTTTGCTCCCCTTTTCCCCCTGTGTCCTAATCAAACCCCCCATCATGTCTCTCTGTTTTCCTCATTTACCTCCATCATGTTTTCCCTGTCCTCAAACACCCCCATCAAAGTTTTCCCTTTGTCCCCAAACACCTCCATCCCTGTTTCCCATGTCCTCATCACCTTTCCCTCATTTCCTCCCCTGTGTCCCATCACCTTCATCAGTCTCTTCTCTCTGTGTCCTCATCAAACCTTTCCCTCAAGTTTTCTCCGTTGGGCCTCATCACCTCCATCATTTTCCCCTGTTCCTCATCACCTCCAACTGTTTTCTCTGTGTCCCATCACCCCCCATCAAAGACCCCGGGGTCCTCATCCCCCTCCATCATGAACCCCTGGTCCTCATCACCTCCATCATGTCTCCCTTGGTCCACATCACCTCCATCATGTCCTCCTGTGTTCCCCCCCTCACCTCCATAAGTTCCCCTGTTTCCCCAACACCCCCCCATCATGTCTCTCTGTGTCCCATCACCTTCATCAAGTCCCCCTTTTCTCTGTTTTCCTCATCACCTCCATCATGTCTCTCTGTGTCCTCATCACCTCCACATGTCTCTACTGTTTCCCACAAATCCATCATGTCTCTTTGTGGGCCTCAACAACCCCCATCATTTTCCCGTGTCCTCTTTACCCCCCAACATGTCCCCCCCGTTCCCCATCACCTCCATCATGTCCCCCCGTGGGCCTCATCAAACCCCCATCAAAAGTCCTCCTGTCCTCAACCCTCCTCAAGTTTTCCCCCATGGTTTCCCTTTTCAAACCCCCACACCTCTGTGTCCTCATCACCTCCATCATGTTCCCATGTCCTCATCACCTCCATCATGTCTCTCTGTGTCATCATCACCTCCATCATGTTTCCCATGGGCCTCTCACCTCCATCATGCCTTTTCTGGGGTCCTTTATCACCTCCATCATGTTCCCCTGTCCTCACACCTCATCATGTCCTTCTCTTTTGTGTCCTCATCACCTCCATCAAAGTCTCTTTGCCCCCATCACCTCCATCTGTCCCCTGGTCCTCATTTACCTCCATCATGTCTCTCTGTGTCCTCAATTTACCTCCATCATGTTCCCGGGGTCCTCATCCCCCTCCACATGTTCCCCCTTGGCCCATCACCTCCCTCATGCCCCCTGGGCCTCATCACCTCCATCATTTTCCACCCGTGCCCCATCACCCCCATCATTTTCCCCTTTTTCCCATCAAACCCCCATCCCTTTCCCCCTCTGTTTTACCTCATCACCTTTAACATGTCCCCTTCCCCTCCCGTGGGCCTCATCACCTCCATCATGGGCTCCTGGGGTCCTCATTTACCTCCCTCATGTCTCTCTGTTCCCATCAACTCCATCATGTCTCTTTGTTTTCCTCATCACCCCCCAACAAGTTCCCCCTGTCCTCATCACCTCCATCATTCCCCCCGGGGCCTTTATCCCCCTCCATCATGGGCCCCCGTGTCCTCATCACCTCCATCATGTCCTCCTGTGTCCTCATCACCTCCATCATGTTCCCCTATGTCCTTATCCCCCTCCATCAAAAACTCCCCTGTTTCCTCATCACCCCCACAAAATTTTTCCCTTCCCAACACCTTTCCCCCTGCTCTTGTTTTATCAACACCTCCCTCATTTTCCCAAGTCCTCAACACCTCCATCATGTCTCTCTTTGTCCTCATCACCTTCAACATGTCTCCCTTTTCCCCCTGTGTCCTCATCACCTCCCCTCATGTCTCTCGTGTTCCCCCATCCCCCTCCATTTATGTCCTCCTTGTCCCCCATCACCTCCATCATGTCTCTCTTTTTCCCATCACCTTTCCCCAAGTTTCCTTTTTTCCTCAACACCTCCATTTATGTTTTCCCCCTGTGTCCCCCATCCCCCTCCATCATGTCCCCCTTTGTCCCATCACCTCCATCATGTCCCTCCGGTGTCCCATCCCCCTCCATCATGTTCCCTATGGGCCCATCACCCTCCATCATGTCTCTCCCGTGTCCTCATTTACCTTCATTTATTTTCCTTCTCTCTGGGGGCCCATCCCCCTCCAACATGTCTCTCTGGTCCTCATCACCTCCATCAATTTTCTCCCCTATTTCCCCCCAAACACCTCCATCATGGGCCCCTCTGTGTCCTCATACCTTCCCTCAAAGTCCCCTTCTCTCTGGGGTCCTCATCACCTTTTATCATTTCTCTTTTCTCTGGGTCCTCATACCTCCTCATGCCTTCTGTGTCCCATACCAATCCATCAATTTCCCCCTCTGTGTCCTCATCACCACCATCATGTCTCTCTGGGTCCTCATCACCACCATCATTGTCCCATGTACTCATCAACTCCAAGGGTTCCCCTTTTTCCCCCAAACACCTCCCTCATTTTCCCCCTGTGTCCTCATCACCTCAATCATGTTTCCCCCTTGGTCCTCAACACCTCCATCCGTTCTCCAAAGCCTTAAACACCTTTCCCTCATGTCTCTCTTGGGGCCCATCACCTTCATCATTTTTTCTTCCTCCTGTGTCCTCCCTCACCTCCATCAAGTTCTTCTGTTCCTCATCACCTCCATCAAAGTCCCCCCTGTGTCCTCATTTTAAATCCAACAGTCTCCTGTTTCCCCCCATCACCTCCACAAAGTTTTCCCCTTTCCTCATCCCCTCCAACATGTGCACCCCTGTGTCCTCATCACCCTTTCCAAACATGTTCCCCTGTGCCCAACACCTCCATCATGCCCCCCCTTTGTCCCATCACCCCCATCATGCCTCCTGGGGCCCCATCACCTCCATCAAGTCCCTTCTGTGTCCCTCACACCTTTCCCTCAAAGTTCCCCCCTGTTTTCCTCATCACCTCCATCCCTGTCCTGGCCCTTTTCCTCATCACCTCCATCAGTTCCCCCGTTCCCCCATCACCTCCATCAAGGGCCCCCCTGTGTCCCCCCACCCCCTCCATCATGTCCCCCCTGTTTGTTCTCCATCACCTCCAAACATGTTCCCCGGTTTTTCTCATTTACCTCCATCCCTGTTCCCCTGTGTTTTCATCACCTTTATCATGTTCCCCCTGTGTCCTCATCACCTCCAAATGCTCTTTTTTGTCCCCTTTAAACCTTTATCAAATTTTTCTTCTCTCTGTGTCCCCCCATCACCTCCATCATTTCCTCCTTTTTGTTTCCCCCCCTCACCTCCATCCCTGGGTTTCCCCTGTGTCCCCCATCACCTCCAACATGGCCCCCTTGTCCTCATCCCCCTCCTTTAAGGGCCTCCGGGTTTTTTTCATCACCTCCATCATGTTCCCCCCTGTGTTCTCATCCCCTCCATCACGTCCCCCTGTGTTCCATCCCCTTCACATTTTCCCCCCTGTGACCTCATCACCCCACGTTCCCCTTGTCTTAAACTCCTCTTCTGTACCTCTTTTACCTCTCTCCCCATTGTGCCCCCTGTGACCTCATCACCTCCATCTTGTGCCTTGGTGACCTCATTTTCCCCAAACATGTCATCTATTCCTCATGATCCGAAATCACTTGGTGCCGGATCAGTTTTGAAATTTTGGGAAAGAAATTATGCTGCCCCATAATTTGCACACCCCCCCCCTTTATAAGAAGCTGCATTGTGTTCACAAAGTCCAGTCCTTCTACATCCAATTTGGTTTTTGCTCGGAAGAAACAAATTTCTACCAATTTCATGCCATACTGAACCATGAGTGCTGCAACCAATTCTACTAAAGCTTGCGTTTAAAATGATTGCCTTATTGGGGGGAAAAGCTTTTTTAGTGCAAACAGGGGGTCGAGGGGGGAGCACATTTGGCTTTTGGAACACAAGGGTTTTGGGGGGTCCCTGTTTTTACCCTGGGGAAAACCCTTTAAAAAACCAGAATAGGGGAAAAACTTCCAGACGTTTCCCCCCCCAATTTTTGGGTTCAAACACCATTCACGGATCTCAACTAGGGGCTGTATTGGGGCATTTTGGGTGTCTGGGGTTTCCCCAGTAAAATTTTTTATTTGGCCATGAAAAAGGGGGGGAAAAAAAAGCCAAAAACCACAATTGTTTTTTTTGGGGTCCACTTTTTTCAGCATTTTTCCTTTCGGGATAAGGGGACAGGGTAACTTTATTTATTTTGGGGGCGGGAATTATATGAATTTTTAAATTGTTTTTTGTTTTACTTTTACACAATAGAAATGCTTTATAAAAAAATTGTGTTTTTGGGGAGGGGGATTTTTGAACAAAACACATTTTTCCATTAAATGTTTTTTATTTTTTTACAAGGTACCGGGGGCGGGTTTTATCTTTTTTGGGGTATTTTGGCGTTTGGGAAAGGGAAAAAGGGCAAATTTTTTTTTTTATTATTTCCGGGAAAAATTTTTCCCAGTGTAAGCCGACCCCAGTATAAGGAGGCACCACTTTTGCCCCCAAAAAAAAACGGGAAAGTTTTTGACTCGAGTATAAACCCAGGGTGGAAAACGCAGCGGCAAATGGTGAATTTTAAAAATAAAAACCAGATACCAATAAAATTTTTATTGGCATTTTTTAAAGTTCCCCCCCTAGGCCGATATAGGAGTTTTAATGTCCCCCCCTTTGGGGAGAAATAGGGGTGGGAAAAGCATTTTAAAGTTCCCCAAAAGGCAAAATTAAGGGGGGTAAAGGGGAGTTTAAAGTCGTCCAAAGGCGGTTTTTTAAGCAGGGGATAGGTTGTTAAATTTTGGCAGGTATTGGGGAATTTTTTCCCCATAGGCCCTTTTAGGCAGGTAATTCCCCCATAAGGGCAATTATAGGGCAGGGATTAGGTCCAATTTGAATGTTAAAAAGGCCGGTATAGGCCCCTAGGCAGGTTATAGGGCAGGTATAGGTCCCTTAAAAGGCAGGTTAAATCCCCCTTTGGGTGGTTAAAGGGAGGTATTGGGCTCCCAAATTTGGTTATAAAGGAGGTATAGCCCCCTAGGGAGGTTATAGGGGAGGATAATTTCCCCCTAAGGTAGGGTTTTGGCAGGGTTTTAGGCCCCCTAGGTAGGTTTTTAGGCAGGTATAGGGCGTTTTAGCCGGTAAAGGCCCCACAGGCAAAGGGATAGGCCCGCGGGTTTTAAAAAAAAAAAAAACTATACCTGGTCCCCGCTGCTCCCTCTTTCCCCCGCCCGGGTCGCCTCCCCGCTGTTTGGCTCTCCCACTTTGCGTCCCGTCTTCCCGGGACAGGCGGGGGGATGTCCCTCGGCCGCCAAAAGTTTCCGTGATTTACACACGCTGCCTGTGCCCCGGAAAAGGAAACTTTTTTTTTTTTTTTTTTTTTTTTTTTTGGGCAAACAAGGGGGGGTTTGGGGCCGGGGCCCCGGGGGTCCCCCCTGCGGGGCACAAGCGCTCGCTCTTTGCCCCGAGTTTGGGATCCCCCTTTACCTTATGCGCTCCAAAGGAGTCCCCATATACAGTAGGGGAAGGGAACGTGACAGTGCCCGGGCCCCAAACCGCGTTCCCCGGGCAGTTTTTCGTCATCGGCCCTTCAGCTTTATGGGGCTCCCCCGGGGGAGCCGCATATAGTGAAGTGTCCCTGCCGGCCCTCGGGGGCCCTCGCGCGCCCCCCCCGACCAAGTGGGCTGGGGATAGGCCCCAGGTCGGCCTTTTTTCAGCACATTTTTTTTTGCCCTTTAAAAAAAAATCGGCTTTTTACTGAGTAATACGGGGGATTTTTTTTTTAAATTTGCTTTTACTTTTTTTTTTTTCTTTTTTAAAAATTTAGCCCCTGACACAAAGGGGAAATTTGGTTTTAAAAGCTTGCTGCTGTTTAATGGGTTCCATTTGGGGATGTCAATTTTACCAAGCCCAGCAATGCCCACAAAATTTTCATTGTGGGCCCTGGTGGGCCTCACAGACAGCCAAGAAGTGTTTAATACACTCGTGGGATGTCTAGAGAGGAGACCGCAGTGGTGATCGTGCGGGGCAACCCAAGGTGGGCAGGGAAAGGGGCTCCCCCTCCTTCTTTTCCTTTCCCTTAGCGTGGAGAAATTTTTAAATTGCGGCAGCTAATTTGGGGAACACTCGGGGGCCGGGGCTCACTCCGGCCACGGGTGATGCGGCATGAGGCCAGTGGTAATATACAGCTGGTCTCATGCCATGCTCTTGCGAGCTCCACTTGTGAGCTCAGAAGATCTCCATGACATACCCATACATCAAATTGCGGGAACCCCTTCCCGACCACGACATATAGGTCCATCAAATGTCAGTAAGGGGTTAAGAGAAAAGTACAGCAAGTCACACAAGTCTGGTTGCTGCTGTATCAAAGCACTTCTCTGGTTTATTGTAGCAATAAAACAGCAAGGCTAGGTCTACACAGCAAATGGCAAGAAAACGTCCAAAATCGGACAACATTTTGACATTTCAGGACCACAGTTTTTGGTGAGATTTGCGCTAAAACTGTGGTCGGTTTTCCGATTTGTTAATCCAGGTGGAATCCGGCAGAATATACGACATGTTGCATATTCCGCCGGATTTTAAACCCGATGGTAAAAATCTGTGCTGTAAAGAATGCAGATTTTTAATTATTGTCTATGCAGCACAGAGTACCATTGGATTTTCAGCGGATTCGAAATACTAAATCCCCCGAAAATCCGATGGTAAAGCTATTCTGTGTAGACATAGCCTAAAAGAATGCTCTTAGGTAGAAGGGCAGGATGTACCCTATACCAGTAGAAACAATCCTGTTGTAACACTGATATGTTAGCATACTGCGATCTCCTTTCCAGGTGCATGAGCCCAGCAGGGCCATTCGTAGGCTGAATGCCATTTAGAACAGAATGAAGAAGTTTCCCCTTTCTCCTCCCCTTAACATGCTGCCACACTGCAACACATTGCATCGCCATTAACTAGTGCCGGAATAGACAAAAAGCTGTAGCTGTGTTCTATGTATAAAACTACTAAATAATAGTCATACGATTACCAAATAACACTACACAAAACCAGAATCCCAAGGCTAATAATCCCACCACACAATGACAACATATCACCACCACATAGTGATTGAACACTACCTGTACACCATAATAACATACCACCTGTCACGTTTTCTAACCGGAACCGCTAGAAACGTCCGGGTATAATGGATCCTCTGGGTCCACTGCGGGCCCAGATGGTAACACACGCGGTTGGTAGCCAAAGTGCAGGACTGGATAGCCGGACACTGGTGACGGGTAAACGGAAGGTGTAACTGTTAAACAGGTGACACAGGGTCCCAGACAGGTAACTTCGGTATTACAGCAGCAGGAATGAGCAGGCAGTAACAGGAGAACAGTACGTCAGGAAACAGCAGGGAAACGGGTGCGCTGGACAGCACATGGTTAAATGCAGAAGTTCACAGAAACACTGGAAACCAGGGGCTTAACTCAGCAGGAGCTTCAGCAAACAGAGGTCTAACTATAAGGAAAAACACCAATGAACTGACAACAAAGCTAGGGAAGGAAGTTCTTTAAAAAGCCAGAGGTCACAGGTCACTGGGCTGGACATAGGAACACTGACTATTTAAATACTCGTGCACTGCCGCGCGTGTGCCCTAGCCAGAGCGGACAAGAGCGAGAAGGAGCGAAGACCAGTGAGTGGAGGCTGCTGGCGGAAGCCACTGTCGGCGCCGCCACAGCGGAGACAGGTGCCAGGGCAGGTAAGTATACAGGGCCTGCAGCAGAGGCACGGACACGACCGCGGACCGAGTCATTGGCTGTGGCCTTCATCGTGACAGTAACCCCCCTTTAAGCCCTCCCCTCAGGGCTAGCCGTGTACCCACAAAACAGCCAGGAGTAAACACCTCCTCCTCGGTATCCCAGGAACTGTCATCAGAGGAGGTGTCCAGAGAGTCCCGGATAACTTCTTGGACCTGGGAAGCAGAAACAGTAGGCAGGGGGTGAGTGGGAATCAGAGGTGTCTTGAGCGTCAGGTTCTTCCACCTACAAAACTGAGTAAACGGGCAGAGAAACAGGTGGGTGGGATTGCACTGGATGGGCAGGCTTGAGGCAGTGAGAATGGCATAGCTCGCCCCACTGGACAACTTCACCCGTTTTCCAATCTAAGGACGGACTGTGATGCTGGAACCATGGAAGGCCAAGCAGGACTGAAACAAAACGTAGAACGAGATATCCTCTTGGTGGGAACTTCCAATTTGCAGAGACAGAGGCTTGGTAGAGTAGCGCACTGGCTCTTTCAGGATCTCCCCATTGATGGAGGAGAAATGCAGCGGTTTATCCAGGCAGGAGACAGGCAGGCAATGCTTGTCAAGCAGAAATGGGTGGATAAAGTTCTCAGAAGATCCAGAGTCCAACAAAGCAGGAACTTGAACTTTAGTACCGGAATCATAACAGAGAGTGACCGGGATGGTCAGGCGAGGAGCAGAGGCATCGTTATTCCGAGTCACTTCACCCACAACACCATGGCACTGAGGTTTCTGGGGTGCAGCAGGGCAGACTGTGCAGTTTTTCAGGTAGTGCTTGCGACTGCCACAGTAAAGACACAGGTTCAAACTGCGCCGACGAGTGCGTTCCTCCAGGCTAAGATGAACATGATTCACCTCCATAGGAACATCTTGAGGGAACGCAGGTGCCTGGTGAGGTAGACTGGGGGTGCAGGTACAAGGCAAAGCAAAGGCTTGCGAGGACAGAAGGGCTTTGGCTGCTGGTGAAGCTCTAGCTCTCTTTCAGTAAAATGTAAGTCGATTTTGGTAGCTAGAGCAATGAGGTAGTCCAGGTTACTTGGTAGGTCACGACCAGCCAGTTCATCCTTGATATGCCCAGCAAGGCCCCCCCAGAAGGCAGCAACTGGGGCCTCGTTGTTCCAAGAAAGTTCAGAAGACAGGGTGCGAAACTGGATGGCATACTGGCCCACAGTAGATTAACCGTGACAGGAACGTAGCAGAGCAGATGCCGCGAAGGTATTGCGCCCAGGTTGTTCAACATTTTTTCGTAAGGCGCACAGAAACTCTTGGATGTCCCCTGTCAGTGGATCCCCTCTCTCCCAGAGGGGTGAGGCCCAGACCACGGCTTCACCTTAGAGAAGGCTGATGATAAACGCCACCTTTGCTCTATCGGACGGGAACTGATTTGCCAGGACCTTAAAGTGTATGGTACACTGGTTGACGAATCCACGACATGTAAGGGTGTCTGCGTAGTAACAAGCAGGCAAAGGCAAGTACAGACTGGGACTGTTCATGGCAATGGGAGGTGAGGCTACAGCAGGTAGCGGAGCTGGCGTAGATGCCAGTGCAGAAGTAACTTCATCCAGACGTGCGGTTATTGTCTGTAGTTTCTGGAAAGTTGCTCCAGGTGCGTGCCATGACGGGTAACTACGACTGACAGGTGCCGGATATCTGGTAAAGCCACATCGGCGGGATCCATATTGTATGGTCAGTTTGTATTGTCACGTTTTCCAACCGGGAAGGCTGGAAACGTCTGGCTATGGCGGATCCTCTGGGCCCACTGCGGGCGCAGATGATAACACTCGCGGTAGGTAGCCAAAGTGCAGGGCAGGGCACTGGACACTGTGACGGATAAACGGATGGTGTAGCTGTTAAACGGGTGACACAGTCCCAAACATGTAACAGAGGTATGAAAGCAGCAGGAATTAGCAGGCAGTAACTGGAGAACAGTATGTCAGGAAACAGCAGGGAAATGGATGCACTGGACAGCGCACGGTTAAATGCAAAAGTTCACTGGAAACTGAAGGGTTAAACAACAACCGCACAGCAACAGCGGTCAAGCTCAAGGGATGAACACCAACGAACTGACCCAGAGCACAGGAAGGAAGTTCCTTATGAAGGCAGAGGTCACAGGTCAAATGGGCAGGAAACAGGAACACTAATCTCTCCAAAAAGCAGTGCAGTGCCGCGCGCGTGTCCCTAGAGCGAGCACGTGTTTGCACAGGACGCCAGGGAACTGGAGGAAGCAATGGAGACTCGAACCTGCCAGCAGGAACTGCTGCAGGACAGACAGAAGCCAGAACAGGTGAGTGACAAGAGCCAGGGACACCAGAGAATGTCGCAGTAAACGGCCCGGGACACGAGAGACGCGGGCACGCTGAAAGGTCCATGGCAGGGACCGCGGCGTGAACCGTGACAGTCGGCATGGACAACCGGAGTTTGGGGCCAGCTGCCACGGGAGAGGCCACAGCAGCCGGCTGCTGATGCTGAGTGGAGAGGAGCTGCTGCAACATCATAGTTAGCTGGTTAAGCTGCTGTGCCTGCTGCAAGATCTGTTTCGATTCGCTGGGCCACGATGGTGGTGAGGTCAGAGATTCTCGGTAGAGGCATCTTAGCAGGATCCATGGCCGAATCGGACTGTAATGGGGCCTACCAGATAGCAGACCAGAGATGTGGATCCTCTGGACCAGAGGTTCCCAACCCCAGTCCTCAAGGCACACCAACAGGTCATGTTTTCTGGCTTTACTTAGCATTGCACAGGTTATATCATTATTGTCAGTGCATTCTGCACATTATTGTCAATGCATTCTGTACAGGTGATATCATTATTGTCAGTGCATCTGCACAGGTGATATCATTATTGTCAGTGCATTCTGCACAGGTGATATCATTATTGTCAGTGCATTCTGCACAGGTGATATCATTATTGTCAGTGCATTCTGCACAGGTGATATCATTATTGTCAGTGCATTCTGCACAGGTTATATCATTATTGTCAGTGCATTCTGCACAGGTGATATCATTATTGTCAATGCATTCTGTGGGAGATCCTGAAAACATGACCTGTTGGTGTGCCTTGAGGACTGGAGTTGGGGAACACTGCTCTGGACCACTGCAAGAGATGGTATGGGCCACGCCAGGGAGCCAGGTCGCTACCCTTGACATGACTTGCTTGCGGTGGCAGCCGAGTTGTAGCATGGTACAAAATCGTGACGCAAGCTTGTAGTCAGGTACAGGCATAAAGGTCAGGACAGACGGCAAAGGTTTGTGGTCGAGGGACGGTGGCAAAACGGTACGGTACACAGAATTCGGGAACGCTTCCTCTCAAGGCACAGGGCACTATCGATTCGGCAGGGACCTTAGGAAAGGGCAGGGCTTAAATAGAATCGGCGCTCGGTGAAAGCCAATCACAGGCACACTGTCGCTTTAAACTTAGGTGTAATGCCGCTACGGGAGCGCGAGCCCGGCAGGCAACAGGAGCGTGGTGAGGTGAGTACGGGACAGAGCTGCGAGTGCGCCCGAGGACTGGGGGGACGCTGCGGAGGTGCAGTTGTACCCGCGACTCGACACGGGGGTCCTGGGGACACCCGTTAGACACGGATATCTGCATTAATTGCAATATAGGTAGTATGTTAAATGTTTGTTGATCTCTACTTAATCCCTGTGTTCAGCTTATAGCTTCTGCACATGTCTGTAAAATGTGTATAGTCATGCTGCCTTGCAGAATTGTAACCAGCTGAAGTCACTCAGAAGCTAGAGGGGGGATCACCATGACAACAGACACAAGGGTGGGGGTAGAGTAGAAGTCTATATAAGCTAGGTAAGTTTTATGTTTAGGTCTCTCTCTTTCCCCCCCATTGGGGAGGTGTCTCTCCAGGGGAGACAGTTTCTCCACTGCTTCCCACCTTCAGGGTGATCAGTGTCTACCTATGCAAGCTGTCAGCTCACAGCTTTAAAACCCTTTGGTTCCTGGCTGCATGGGAGTGGATCTGGAGAGTGGAGATAGGAGTTCACCACAGGTGTTTGAGCAACAAGACTTAGTTTGGGAGGAACACTGTCCTGCATTGGTCTCCTAATTGGCCTGCACTGAGAGAAGTGTACTGAGAATGTTATCCACTGCCATTTGCAGGGCGGTGGAGTCGGCAAGCCAAAGCCCCGACTCCTCAATCTCCCAAACCCCCGACTCCCGACTCCCTCATACACGGCGCATGTTTAAGTGATAACTTTACTGTAGTAAAATGGTAACATCCGGCTGTTTATCCCCTTATGATACAATATTCAAGCTATTTAGGTAGAACAGACACTGACAAGCAAAAGGGTAACAATGTTTTGATCTTTTGAACACTTGTGGGTAGAGTTGAAGAAAAAGCTGTATTTGTATCCAAGTCCAATCTGAAACCAACATTGGGGATGTGTAGAAGGGACCTGGGATCAGATTTTGGTCAAGACCTGCTTGAATCTGATCCAAAGCCCAGAAGGATTCAGGCAGAGGCCAAAGGTGGATTTACCAAATACTGACAAAATAATAAAAATTAACATTTTGATTTTTTAGGAGCAAAAGTAAAAAGGTAGTTACAGGAAAGAATTTGCAGAGCTAGGCAGATGCTAAACACTTGCAAGTCACATTTATGTATAAGATCGGTAAGATGATTGTATATACAATTACAGTAGCCTCATGTACAAAGCTGTAGTGGATGGAGAGATATGGAGCCTGAAAATCTCACAAGTTCAAAACATTGTTACCCTTTTGCTTGTCAGTGTAAAATATATTTATTGGATATGACTTTAGAACACAAAAAAAAATGTAAATATGCAAAACCCTGCAGGAACATTTGTGGAGTCTCTGAATTTGTTCTGAGAAATAGTATCGCCTCCATCAGATCCTGCATACATGACCTCACATCTGATCTCATTATTTCCAGGCTAGAGAACGGCATCTCTACACTAACTTGGGGGCAAAGCGGTGACCACAGGGGCAACATCTCTAACAAAGGAATCGCCTCAGCCACAGTCAGGTCTGATGAATGGTTGAACTCTTCTAATTCTTTGAAAGCAAGTGAAAAATTTTGCTGAAATCTGTTTCGCCATGGGAGCGGAATATTTTCCTCTGGGGCAGCGCTTTGCCTGCTCCATGTCATCAATTACTCTCCTCATGTGATAAGGCTGAAGATATGTGAGCAGCAGCACTGCACTTATCTAACCCCTCCCCCCCCCTTTGCCCACCTCCCCGACCACGAACATTTACCAGGACATGCAGTTAGATAATGTGGATAATACAAGGGGCAAATAACTCACCATCATCCTGCTACCAAACACATCCACTATACCAAGACCAACATTACCAATAACGCTACTACATATGGACCTGATTATACCACCAGAACATGACCACAAATTACCACCACAAAGTGAATGAATAACACCCCTACACTATTACTGATCAGTATACAAAGGCCAATAGTACCGCCATATAGTGACCATATATTGGTATATACCAGTGTACACAGTGACACTATATGGTCACTGTATGGAGGTAATATACAGTCTGCAGAGCCTGTGTACACTGGTGTCTACCACTATATGGTCACTGTATGGGTGTAATATACAGTCTGCAGAGCCTGTGTACACTGGTGTCTACCACTATATGGAGGTAATATACAGTCTGCAGAGCCTGTGTACACTGGTGACTACCACTATATGGTCACTGTATGGAGGTAATATACAGTCTGCAGAGCCTGTGTACACTGGTGTCTACCACTATATGGTCACTGTATGGAGGTAATATACAGTCTGCAGAGCCTGTGTACACTGGTGACTACCACTATATGGTCACTGTATGGAGGTAATATACAGTCTGCAGAGCCTGTGTACACTGGTGACTACCACTATATGGTCACTGTATGGAGGTAATATACAGTCTGCAGAGCCTGTGTACACTGGTGTCTACCATTATATGGTTACTTTATGGAGGTAATATACAGTCTGCAGAGCCTGTGTACACTTGTGTCTACCACTATATGGTCACTTCATGGAGGTAATTTACAGTCTGCAGAGCCTGAGTACATTGGAGTCTACCACTATATGGTCACTGTATGGTGGTAATATACAGTCTGCAGAGCCTGTGTACACTGGTGGCTACCACTATATGGTCACTGTATGGAGGTAATATACAGTCTGCAGAGCCTGTGTACACTGGTGTCTACCACTATATGGTCACTGTATGGAGGTAATATACAGTCTGCAGAGCCTGTGTACACTGGTACCTACCACTATATGGTCACTGTATGGCGGTAATATACAGTCTGTAGAGCCTGTGTACACTGGTGTCTACTAAAATATGGTCACTATATGGAGGTAATATACAGTCTGTAGAGCCTGTGTACACTGGTGTCTACCCACTATAGGGTCACTGTATGGAGGTAATATACAGTCTGGAGAGCTGTTACACTGTATCTACACTATATGGTCACTGTATGGAGGTAATATACAGTCTGCAGAGCCTGTGTACACTGGTGCCTACCACTATATGGTTACTGTATGAAGGTAATATACAGTCTGCAGAGCTTATCTACACTGGTAACTATCTTACACGCAGACATTTTTGAACTTTTAAAATTTCAATATTTTTCACAATCACAGGATTGTAAGGACCAAAATGTCTTGCTAACTTAAAGCACGAGTGACTTTTTTTTAATGTATTTTGTGCCAAAAAAACTGTGTATCCTGTTCTATATGTTTGAACAGTCATACATCAAAGGCTCAGTTTACGCCAGGCACCACAAATTTGAATGTGCCACAAATTTGCTATTATGCGCCAAATTTATGAACTCACATATGACAGGTTCATACATTTGGGCACAAAATACACTCATATAATATGCCTGCATGGAGGCACCTCTTTTTGGACACATCACCCAATGTGTCGCGAAAAATCTGTCTCTGCATCACATGGAAAGGTAAAAGTATCAAAGAGTTATTCGCAGTAAAGTAATGCATGTCAGATTTGAAAAATGTGGCTCTGTCACGGAGCTCAAATCTGGATAAGGCTGTTAGAGGTTAAAGGGGTCCACTCACCACATTGATTCACTTTGAACATGTAGGTATAGAAAAAGAAAAACTATTACCAAATTTATTTCTGTTCTGAATTTGCTTTATTTCAGAGCTTGAGTAGATCTTATTTCCCGCTTATGTATACAAGTTTCCGTAGGTTACCAACTACCTTTCTCTACTAAAGCACAATTCAGGACAATGACATCATTACCTGCTGTGTCTTATCACCGGCACAGCAGCTTATTTATTTGTTACTGACAAACTTAAACCCTTTTGAGCTTTGTAGCTTTGGGCTATAATGTATATACCCTTCTGTTAGCAATGTCCCTCTAACAGGCTCAGTTAGGAATAGCAGAGCTGAAATTTCAGACACTGCTGTAAACCTACCCACAGCCTGACCAGGAAGTGTGAGCCTGAATCTGTAGCACCACCCACAGCCTGAACAGGAAGTGTAAGTCTGAAGCTGTAGAACTGGCCACAGCCTGAATAGGAAGAAACCTGAAGCTGTAGAACCACCCATAGCCTGAATAGGAAGAAGAAACCTGAAGCTGTAGAACCACCCACAGCCTGAATAGGAAGTGGGAGCCTGAAAATGCAGAACAACCCACATCCTGAAAAGGAAGAGGGGACCTAAAGCTGTAGAACTGCCCACAGACTGAACAGGAAGTGAGATACTGAAGCTGGAACACCACTCAAAGCCTGAACAGGAAGCAGGAGCATGAAGTTGTATCACCATCCACAGCCTAAACGGGAAGTGGGAGCTTGAAGCTGTAGCAGTGTCTACAGCCTCAATAGGGAGAGTGTACCTTAAAGTGGTTTTCTCATCACTGGCTTTTGCAGACTTTATCGGTTTCTGTCTGTTACAGCATTAAATCCAGGGTTGGGTCTCTCCTCCCAATAGGCTTGTCCTCCCTCACTGAAGACTGGTGACATCATCATTCTGTGTGAGCAGTTCAAGGGAGAGAATGCCACAGCTCTGCAGACCTCCTGCATTGGTTCTCATGTCTGCAGAGCTGTCTCCTCCCTCCCGGGCTGCACAAGCTCCTTGTAACCAGAACATCTGTATTGGTGTAAGCAGTTATACATACAGCCTCAACGGACGAAACAAATGTGAGAAATGCACTCTGCTCCCCCCTCTGTTATCAGGCAGGAGGTAGAGAGGAACAGACTGTATAAGGCTGTGTTATATGGGGGGGAGCAGTGTATAAGGCTGTGTTATATGTGAGTGAATCTAACAGCTAGAGAGTCGCAAATTGCCCAGATTCTTCACATAGGGCTAGGAGAGGAGCACAGAGAGCATTTATTTATATTGACTCTAGTGAGAGGTAAAAATAGAGTAGGACCACCCGACTTGAGATCCCGTTGGTAGCCGGGGGTGGCTTAAGCATTTTTTGATCAAAACATGTGAACTAAGAATCTCAACGTTTTTTTCATATATTGTAGATAGCATAATTGCTTCTTTAGAGGTTTCCATGTATTGTATAGCCCTTTTAGCTGATAGTGTGCCACTTTTATTGGAATGCGTGTATATCTATATGCCGCACCATGCCGGTGGCACCCAGGTTCACATTGTGTTTTTCAGAAATGTTTTATTGTGCATAACTATACGTTGTATTTGTCATATATTGCTTTTAATTTATATAGGGAGGAAGGGATGCCTCCATTTTGGTCTCTTGCACCCCGCCCACCTCCACATGTTGTTATATCAGGGCAGTATGCTTGCAAGGTTGGTGCTTTTTTTATTTTTCTCTCTGGATTATGGAGTTGTGTTGACCCAATGAGAAGTCTGAATTTGACTCTAGTGAGAGATAAAAATAGAGTAGGACCACACGCCTTGAGATGCTGTTGGTAGCCGAGGGTGGCTTAAGCATTTTTTGATCAAAAAATGTGAACTAAGAATCTCAAAGTTTTTTTCATTTATTATACAGACACAGTCAGCATAGAAAAATGAGGCACCTAGTTTCACTTTCATTTTACACAGCTCACAGAGGAGTAAGTACTGATTGCAGGCAGCCAATCACAGCACAGAGTGCATGTCCTAACGGGCTGAATGACATATCAGTCAGTCAATCACAGAAAAGGGGGCGTGGCCGACCTCAGGTTGCTGATTTAGCTCTAAACACACAGATCAGCTCATATCTAGTATACTAAATGGATTTAGGTAATGCAACCCAATTGCAAAAGTGCTTAGATTTGCTGTTCCCATCATTAGAAATATGATATTAGTAGCGAGAAAACCCATTAAGCTGGAGAACCGCCCACAGCCTGAACAGGAATATGGAACCGAAAATTATTTGCAAACACTCTGTGAAACAGCATGGTGAGAACATCCCTTTAATGGTGTGTATTCAGTGTGTGCCAGTCCTGGTAATATTACCCATAAAGCACCCAGAAGTGCTCATAATTCTTGACCACTGAAGTAGTATTGACCATGAGAGTCCTGTTATCTGCTCATCACAGACAGAAATCCGGCTTCTTGTTTGTTCAGTACTCTATCTTCATATTTTGTTTGCGTCCTTCCAGCTTTCTCAGTTCTTCCTTCTCCTCTTCAGTAAAGTCATTGCTCCAGATGCTAGAACACAAATTGGAGGCCCCAGTATTAATGACTTTACATTGGGAGATTCTCTCCTGATCTCAGTGAATGGATCTTCCTCAGGATATAACCTGTACATGTTGGTGATTTCCAGCACTGGCTCAGAGAGCCCACTGAGGGAGCCGGTGTTTCCCCCGGGCGGGACTCGAGTGCCGGCGCATGGCGTAGCTACAGGGGCCTCAATGGTCACATCTGCGACAGGCACCCCTCGCCACATGGCTGCATGGCCGGGTCACAGAGCCAGCCATGCAGCCATCACGGCTGCCGCCTGCACCACGCGGTGCAAGCAGTGGCCGACGCAGAACAGACGGGATCTTCTGATCCCGGCCATGCAGCCCCCCTGGAGGCCGCGCAGCAGGCGCGCGATGTGATGACATAATCGGCCGCATCGGAGCAGGAGAAGATGAGAGAACGGCAGACAGCAGGTAAGTATTATTATTATTATTTTTTTTAAACTAATTACTGGTCCCATTACCTGGCTAACTGGTTCTATTATCTGGCTAACTGGTCCTACCTGACTAATTACTGGCCCTACCTGGCTAATTACTGGGGGCAGCCCTATCTACGTGGCTAATTCATGGGGGCAGCTCTAGCTACCTGGCTAATTACTGGGGGCGGCACTAACTACCTGGCTAATTACTGAGGGCAGCTCTAGCTACCTGGCTAGTTACTGGGGGCAGCCCCAGGTACCTGGCTAGTAACTGGGGCAGCCCTATCTACCTGGCTAGTTACTGTGGGAATCCCCAGCTACCTGGCTAATTACTGGGGCAGCCCTATCTACCTGGCTAGTTACTGGGGGCAGCCCCAGGTACCTGGCTAATTACTGGGGCTGTCTTATCTACCTGGCTAATTACAGGGGTAGGCCCTGTCTACCTACCAAATTAATGGAGGAGGGCCCTGTTTACCTGCCTAATGGGGGTCTAACTATTTACGTGACACTTATCGGACATTTTTGAATTTCTAATTTTTAGGGTCTATACGCTGTTTGGGGTACAATTACTGTGTAGGGCACCAAAAGGGGGCACTATTACTATTTTGGGCTCTATGGATAGGGAGTTTGTACAGAGTTGGGAATTGATAGGAAAGTGCTGAAAAAGAGGGTAATCTAAGATGTATTTGTGGTTAATTCTACAGGGACGAGTAGTGACCGGGAGAAGAAGACACTGCATGCTGTACCGGACAGAGAAAAAAATGGAAGGCAACAACTCATCAGGGAAGACAACATGGAGGTTTGGGCCAGATGGAGAAGAAAAGGAGAAGAAGAAAACTCCCATCAGAGATGACGTCTCCGGTGAGTCCCTGATGTCAGGGGTCATTTTACTTCTGTGTTGAATCAGTGCTGTATTCATGTGATGGTGACCTGAATACTGGGGATGTGATTGGTTGCAGGTTATGTTGGTGCTTATGTAGTGTCAGTGTGGGCTTGTCCCTGATTGTAAAGCAAGTGCACACCTGACCCTGTGATTAGGGGATTCGCTGTACCACTTTTTAATTCTGGCTTGTGTTTTGGGGGATTTCACCCGGAACGTTTTTGGGTGCGTTTTTTGTTGCTTTTTTTTGTGCATAAATATACCTAATTAACTTTTCTGCCTTTCTCCAAAAAAACGCACCAAAAAAACATAAAAAACACACCAAAAATGCTCTGTGTGAAAGCAGCTTTATAGTGTAGTTTATTTAAGAAGTGGCGAGGTGCGAGAAAAAGGGAAATTTTTCAAGCGGATATTGTATGTGTGCTGGTCGGGGCGTTGTGCCAGGGCTGATT
Source organism: Phyllomedusa bahiana (assembly GCA_025379985.1). NCBI lineage: Eukaryota > Metazoa > Chordata > Amphibia > Anura > Hylidae > Phyllomedusa > Phyllomedusa bahiana. Next base: position 29,847 of record JAODAL010025190.1, read on the forward strand.
TTTATTCCCAGTCTGGCCCTGTTTCCAGCCCTGGTAGGGAAGTAAAACAATAACCCCAGTTTCCTGCAGGTCGCCCGACGCTTCGATAGACACTTATGGTGGTGACGGCTAAAGCCTGTAATCAGCGGTGCAGCTGCACTATGTTCCCCACCAGCTGCGCTCCTTGTTAAGCCTCTGTGCTGACCCCATGCAATGCTGGGGCAGAAGTCCGGTCCTTGCCCCAGTACAGTGTGAGCGCAGGAAGCAACGCCTGTAACCCACAGCAGCGGCTGCTCCCAGCGCAGTATGGCCGCGTTCACAAGAGGCAGATTTGTAGCAGGAAAATCACATTTATATGAATAGAAACCAGAGAAATCCGCAAACTCCATTGGTTATATAAATATTTAAGGAGCTTTCACCATTGGGAATGGTTTATCCCCTGATCTGTTATACAGGTCACAGCACAGGAGTATAAATGGCGCTCGTCTCCCATCAATATGGCGCATGTATCATCTCTATAATGCAGGGGACACATTTCATCTGATCATAGACAGAACAATGGAGAAGAACATAGAAGAGAATCCATTTCTCCCTTGTCCCCACAGGTCTCCATCCTGTACATATCTCTTATACTCACTGTAATTCCTCTATCCTGCAGCCCGGACTGGACAGAGCTTCCATCAAGTCACTGAAGTGAGGACCAGACAGATGGTTACCAAACATGACAAGTTTCTTCAGGGACTGGTTATTCCTTATTCCAGACGCCAACTGGGTGCAGGACGTGTTTGATAGACCATTACCAGCCAATCTGTAATAATAAGAAGATGAGATGTGGGTGACGCGTCCACAGAGCGTTAGTATAAACCTGTAGACATAAAGGTGCAGGCGCCACCTCCCTACAATGGGGCGGCCATCTTTATACAGAACAGGGTCGGACACATGAAGGTGGAGGAGGCGTCAGCAGCCAGTGTCTGTACAGGTATGAAGGGCATTAGAGGAGTATGGCGGAAACCACGGATGAATACAAGGAAGGGGGCAGATTTGGGGATGGGGAAGGGAGTGTTCAGGACCATACCTGAAACTGTTGATGCTGGGAATAATGTGATTGTCCAGGGAGCTGCTCCCAACCAGTGACCGGGGAGGCAGAGGAGCCCTGGTGTCGGGCTCACACAGGATTTCGGAGTTATGGCTCCATGCACTGGCAGGAACATCCCTGCCACCGACCACTGAATAGGACAATGTGGAGGCGAGAATTCCAGGGTCACATTTCCTCTGAGATACCAGTCGGCCGATGGCTCTTATTCTTCCAGATTTGTTCGTCTCACCTTCATGTCTGTGGTGTCGCCCCCGACCATCATTATAACGGCCCCATCACAGCTTTCCATGTGGAACTACAGAGCAGTAATGACTGATCTCAGCCATGGGGGTCACCTGTTAATCACAGCCCCTCCTGTGGGGAGGGCACAGGCACAGCTGGTTACTATTGTTCTCTACTGAGGATTTCCCATCCAATAAAATCCACAACATTTCTGCTACATATAAAAATATAGACAATACCAAAAGGGGAAAGGGGCAGTGATGATACTATTTTTATGTCTGTGGCCATTCTGTTTCCTATGTCCCACTGAGAGCTTTTCTTCACTAGTAAGGAGAGCGCTGATTTTTTATTAAAGGTTTTAATCACACTGTTTTACCTCATCATTGTGTGACACATAGCATCAGAATGGGATACCTAGGGCCCATCTCTGGATTGAATTCTGGGGGCCACCCTACAGCTGCTGTACATAATCTTTACCCAGAGGCACAGAAGAGCGCACAGGCCAGAGAGTCAGAGGCCGAAACTAGCAGCCGGGGCGCAGCAATATAAATCCTGATTGCTACCACCCATCAAGCAAGATAATGATACGATACATATACACTACATGGGACAAAGTATGTGCCCCCTGCCAGTCACAGTCAGGAATTCACACTGGGCTGTGGAGTGAGCGGGGGCAGCGTATGGACTGGACAGGGGCTGGATCTCCCCAGTAACTGGGAATAATATATCAGCCCCATGTACATGAGAAATCAGCAGATACAATTGCTGTAATAATGTCCCCGGAGGAGCTGTCACCATTGGGACTGGTTTATCCCCTGATCTGTTATACAGATCACAGCACAGGAGTATAAATGGCGCTCGTCTCCCATCAATATGGCGCATCTATCATCTCTATAATGCAGGGGACACATTTCATCTGATCAATGTCCCAGTGTGTTCCCATGGGCTGCTGTAAACTTGAGGAGGAACCTATGGTTCTTTTTGTATTGCGGGTAGAGGTGCTGTGTGAGACTCTCTGAGGTATACCGGTGAAGAAATAACTTGACACAACAACTGACCGGGATAAACAAGGCTTTTACTTCTATCTTGCAGCGACCGTCGCAGAACAACCAGATCGCCTGTGTCTCAGCATCCAGCAGGCTCTTCAGCATACACACATTCACGCAGCTCCTGAGGGGTTCTCCTATTGTCCACCCCACTGCTGCTACCTGACCACTCCAGTGATTCTTCCACAATGGTCCAGGCCTCTTGCTGACCTTTCCTGTTGCTTCCTAGGCCGATGCCCTTTACCAGACACGCACTGGCACTGAAGTGGGGTGCCTTCCCCGGCCTCTCCCAGTTTTCTTGCTTTAATCTTTAACTATATACAAACCTTAAGTCTACCAGGCCTTTCCTCTCTTGCCTTCCAGGGATATCGGCCACCTCTCATGTCTCTAGAGGGCACTGCAGGTTCTCTGTCTGTCCACTCTGACAGACTATCACAGACTGACAGTCTCCCTCAGCAGCTCTGATCCCCCTCTGCTGCAGCTAGCCCCCCTTCTACTTCTCTGGCCTAGCTCTCTGATTGGCTGCTACACTCCTTCTCCTGCTCCCCGGAAATCAGGCTAAACCTAGCTATAACCAACTGTAAACTGTTAACCCTGTAACTGCTATAACCAGGACACTATCCCTCCAGTCACCCATAGAAACCTCACATTTCTAACACGTCCTAACACAAGTATAACTGACATAACTCTCTCTACATACCCTTACATCTCCCCCAACTTTAAATGATTCCATCCCTAGATACAGTAACATTCACACTCACACATGCAGTGCTTGCAATGTAAATAAAACATTTTTATACTTGTGTGCATTAAACAATCAACATTTCCATGGTGGCAAACTTGTCGAGTAAGGTCATCATTCTTGTACACATGTAGAGTCCTTGACCCCCATAAACATTTCCAAAAGAACATTTACCATCTGTGACAAACTTTCAGTGCAAGGTTTCAGCGTCCTTAACAGCACAAACATTCCTCTACCCTGCATCAACAAAAAGTGCACAAAAAGTGTCTCCCCTCCCCGGGGACTGGTGTGGAGAACACCGGACTAATGGGGCAGCTTACTGCTTCCTAAGCAGCTCGAATTCCAGCAGTCTCTCAGGCGCATGCAACACCCTCTTGTAGAACTCGTGTGCCTCTCGGATATAAGCCAGACCGCGCCCAACTCGAGTCAGCATCCGATCCTCCAATCCCTCCCGTGGCATGAAGGAGGGGGAAGCTCCCGCTGTACAGGTCACCACTTCCACCAAGGGGTTAGCCACCACCAATACTGGAGCAGACACGCTTACAGTAGGCTCCGGCCCAGGAGATTTTTCTCTGCCTCTGCTGCGGCCCCTGCCTCTCGCTGGTGCAGGCAACTCCACCGGCACTGGAAGCTCCACCGGGACATTCTCCGCACATTCGTCTTTCACCTTCATCTCAGTTCTCGGTTGGCACAAATGGTTCAGGGGGAAGGCATTCCACCCGACATCCCAAGGACCCTTAAGGCCTGGCATCCTGCGGAAGCTCATCCGCTCTCCACAGTACAGGCCGAGCAGTCTTTCAGGCTCGAGGATCCTGTTCATGGCCTTATGGTTGACAAACAGCACCTCTTGTGTCCATCCTCCCGGTTGGATTTGGTCCCCGCACGCCAATCCAGCTCCAGGACTTCTCCAGTGGTTCGATTCTCAGCCACCTATGCCCCAGAAACGCCGCGACAGTTCATAAAGTGGTTCACCGTCTCCTCCAGCGTCCCCTTGTGTTCCCAGGAAATAGCACATGGGGGGCGTCTCCTGTGGGGACCTGGTTCGGCGGCAGCCATTCCCTCCATGGCTGTAGCTGCCTCCTCAACCCCCTCAACCCTTGGCAGCAAGTTAGGGCGAGCCTGGTCAGTCTTTCTCATGGACCCTCAACGCTGCCGTTCAGCCATGCTCCAAGCCAATTCCTAAGAGTCTCTCACTAAGTACGAATAGTCTCCAAAAAAAAAGGGAATCTCACAAGAATACAACTCAGTCTGTTGCTCAGCGTCTCTCTCTAGCACCTCCTCCTTTTCCGATGCTCCACGCTGCTTTAAGGTGCCTCCCAGGGGCAAAGCTACCCTTCTCTTCATGCCCTTAGCTCTCAGCCCCAACTGGCTCCTCTTTGGCAGGAAGCTGTTGGCGCCCCTTCTCTTCGCCACACCCCTCTTCTTTACCGCCATGCCAGTCCACCACCTTGTCGTAAACAATACTGGCCCCTTTACATTCTGGCCATCCCGTACTGTTGCCATCAGCCCACTTTGCAGGATACTCACTGCGCTGTTCTCATACATTCCACTCTGCTTGGCCTGAGTCTCCAATAAAAGTCTCTTAACTCTTCTAAAAATGCCGTCCCGCACACACTTGACTCCAGTCCCACAACTTTTAGACTTCGCGGCATGCCTGCGGATGGGGAGACTCCCTCTCCCACCACGTGTGTCTTTGTCTTTATCTTTGCGGTACTGCAATCCTGCAATGACCACGCCACTTGTAAACTTGAGGAGGAACCTAGGGTTCTTTTTGTATTGCGGGGAGAGGTGCTGAGTGGGACTCTCTGAGGTGTACCGGTGAAGAAATAACTTGACACAACAACTGACCGGGATAAACAAGGCTTTTACTTCTATCTTGCAGCGACCGTCGCAGAACAACCAGATCGCCCGTGTCTCAGCATCCAGCAGGCTCTTCAGCATACGCACATTCACGTAGCTCCCGAGGGGATCTCCTATTGTCCACCCCACTGCTGATACCTGACCACTCCCGTGATTCTTCCACTATGGTCCAGGCCTCTTGCTGACCTTTCCTGTTGCTTCCTAGGCCGATGCCTTTTACCAGACACGCACCAGCACTGAAGTGGGGTGCCTTCCCGGGCCTCTCTCTTTTTTCTTTATTTAAAATTTAACTATAAACACCCCCTAGTTCGACCTGGATTTTCCTCTCTGAGTGCTCAAAAGTTCATATTTCCAGTTGTGGGGGTCCGGCTAGTGCAGAAGACACCGTCAGCAAATCTCCAATAGAAAGAAATCTATTTCTAATAGTGTGTGCGCGTGAGTCGAGGAATGAATGAAAAGAGTTTAAGCACCACCAGCATGAACAGGCACATGCATGTAAAGCACGAATTGCTGTGGAAGAGTCACTTGGAGAAAAAAGGCCACACAGCTCCTGAGCTTCCAACCACTGTGGCCTCTTATGCCTCCTCCTCGTCTGCCACTTCCAAGTCCAAGCAGCCCTCTGTTGCCGTTGTGCCGGAGCAGCATGAGCAAGCACTATCCCCAGTCCCAGACACTGTCGGCCAATTCCCACCACCAGCAACACAGTCTACACCTTCCCTTCCACCAGTTTGACCTGCACGCCGTACAGCGGCCAGTGTGGCAGCCAGCCTTCTGTGTACCACGTGTCAGGAGCAGAAGAGACGCTTTCACCCCAACCACCTCAAAGCCAAGAGCCCTAGTGTCAGCATTGCCAGGCTGTCCACCTTGTGGACACAGATGGGTTCCGCCATGTCATGGCCCTGGCATGACCCCAATATCAGATGCTAAGCAGCATTTCTTTGCCAGAAAATCTGTCCCTGCCCTGGCCCCACCATGTTACAGAAAAGATCTCCAGCACGTTGGCTGCAACTGTGTCCACCAAAGTCCATCTCACTACAAACACATGGACTAGTAAGCACAGTCAAGGGCGTTACATCTCACTGACTGCTCACTGGGTGAGTTTGGTGGATGACAGTTTCTCTGGTGATAGGTCTCAGCCGACACTCTTCCACACTGCAGGGATGGTGTAGAGTCCAGATCCCCAATCATGTGCCAAGGGAAACCAGGTTGTTCTCAAACTAATATGTCTTGGAGACCGTCACCACACAGATCAAGAGTTTCAGATGGCTCTGTGAACTCAGACCGACCATTGGCTGGGTGCTAAGAACCTGGCGCCAGGCAAGGTGGTGTGCGACAATGGGACAAATCTCCTTGCTGCCCTAAGGATCAGTAGACTTACGCACATCCCTTGCCTGGCACACATCATGAACCTGGTTGTGCAGAATTTTCTCAAGCGCTACCCGGGTCTTGACTGTCTGCTGAGGAAGGCTCGAGCTCTTAGCTCACACTTCCGGCATTTGCACCCTGCTTCGGCACAACTGGCAGCATTACAGCATGATTTGGGCCTCCCCGTCCACCATCTGATATGTGATCTGGTGACACATTAGAATTCCAACATCCACATGCTTCAGCGATTGTGGCAGCAGCGTATTGCCATTATGCAGTATGAAGTGTTGCATGGCCAGACTAGCAATGATGCAGACCTCAGGGTGTTGACCCACAGAGAGTGGAGGCAGTTGAAGGATCTCTGCACCATCTTTGACAGTTTTGAAGAGGCCATTGTGGTCATATTTTTACTTGAACAAGAATCAGGCACTTTGTGGCATCAGGTCCCAGCAGTGATGGAGGAGGACATGGACGCAGATGCAGACACAGAGCCTTACTCGACGGAGAATGTAGAAGGCCCGACTGTTTCCCAAATGTCTAGGTCTTCTTTAGGTGGTGGTTCTAGGTGGAGGGCAGGTGCAGGACATCAGTTCAGCTCACATAGTAGAGCTCATGAGGCTAGCCAGGTGTCTGGTGACGGTCAGGAATGGGATAAAGAAGTGAAAGAGGATGAGGAGGCAGGGTTGGCACCACCGCTACCGATTACCCTTCAGTGGTAAGAGGATTGCACAGATTACAGGAGGAGGAGGTGGAAGAGGAGGAAGATCTGGTTAGTGCCCCTCGACCCTAAGCTTGGGAGATCCAGGCAGCATCTCATACATGAGCGCTTGGTTGCTACATTACCTGCAACATGATCCACGCATCAAGGCAATCAAAATTAACAGCAATTACTGGGTGGCCACCCTCCTTGATCCATGTTACAAGACAAAAGTGAGCAATTTCCTTCCACCCATGCAAATTGACAGTAGAATGCAGGAATTTGAGACAGTGCTCATTGACCAACTCGAGACATCTGTTGCGTCTTCTTCACATTCTAATGTCAAAGTGAAACAATGTCACCAATGCGGCAACAGTAGAATGGTAAGTAGCCACAGCAGCAACAGCAGGAAGTGTGACATAACCCTACTGGGTGACATTTTGAAATCATTGTTTACCACCTCACCAACGCCTGCAAGGCAGGGCAGCATTCAGACACACAGAGACCGCCTTAAGACGATGGTCTATGACTACCTGCGGCTCAACACTGCTGTTTTTGGTCTTAATCTGGACCCATTTAACTTCTGGGTGTCCAAACTGGATGAATGGCCTGAGCTTGCTCAACACGCCATAGAAGTTTTATCCTGCCCGGTAGCCAGCGTTATCTTGGAACACACATTCAGCACAACTGGCAGGGTAATAACTGACAATTGTATCCGTCTTTCCCCTGGGAATGTGGATCGTTTAACATTTATCAAAATGAATCAAGCGTGGAACGCTAAAGATTTTGTTGCCCCGGTTGCAAATGTCACCGACTAGTAAACTGTAGCATGTTTTCTTGATGATGAGAAATACAGTGGGTACGGAAAGTATTCAGACCCCTTTAAATTTTTCACTCTTTATTTCATTGTAGCCATTTGGTAAGATCCCAAAAGTTCATTTTTTGCTGATTAATGTACACCCTCCCCCCATCTTGAAATAAAAAAAAAACAGAAATGTAGATATTTTTGCAAATTTATTAAACAAGAAAAACTGAAATATCACATGTTCTTAAGTATTCAACCACTTTGCTCAGTATTGCGTAGAAGCACCCTTTTGAGCTAGTACAGCCGTGAGTCTTCTTGGGAGTGATGCAGCAAGTTTTTCACAACTGGAGATGGGGGATCCTCTGCATTATTCCTTAAAGATCCTCTCCAGTACCCTCAGGTTGGATGGTGAACGTTGGTGGACAGCTATTTTCAAGTCTCTCCAGAGATGCTCAAAACATATCATAGCATGATGCTGCCACCACAATGTTTCACTGTTGGGATTGTATTGCGAAGATTATGAGTTTGGTTTGGTTTTCTCCACACATACAGCTAACAATTAACACAAAATATGTCAATCCTCCTCTCATCAGACCAGGGAATCTTATTTCTCATAGTCTGGGAGTCCTTCATGTGTTTTTTTTGCAGAAATTATTTTTGCAACCTTGGCCAGATCTGTGCCTTGCCACAATAATGTCTCTGAGCTCATTGAGCTGTAAGGTCTTATATAGACAAGTGTATATCTTTCCTAATCAAGTCCAATCATTTTAATTAAATAAACACAGCTGGACTCCAATGAAATAGTAGAACCATCTCAAGAAGGATCAGAAGGAAATGGACAGCATGTGAGTTAAATATGAGTGTCACAGCAAAGGGTCTGAATAATTATGACCATGTTATGTTTCAGTTTTTCTTGTTTAAAAAATATCTACATTTCTGTATTATTTCTTTCAAGATGGGGAGGGAGGGGGAGCAGAGTGTATATTAATGATCCAAAAAATGAACTTTTTGGATCTTACCAAATGGCTGCAATGAAAGAAAGAGTGAAAAATTTAAAGGAGTCTGAATATTTTCCATACCCACTGTACATATTTAAACTACACCACACCTCATGTCTGTAGCTCATATGCCTGCTGCTTCTACAAACTGCTGCCAACAGCTTGATTTACAAGTCTTACGGCTGAATTTATTTTTAAATATACACCTGCATGGCCTTGATGTGCACTGCATACACCTCTTAGTCCTCTTCCTTCTAGCTATCCACATCTTTTTTTTTTTAATGCCTCTACCTGTACTACCCACAAATATACTAAGTCTTGTTATCCTCAACCTGGCTGTTCCCCATTGCCATGTTCTCACTGCCACCAATGCTACTGCTGTCTAATCTAGTTGAACTGGAAGCTGACTGTTCCCCATTGCCAGGTTCTCGCTGCCACCCATGCTACTGCTGTCTAATCTAATTGAACTGGAAGCTGACTGTTCCCCATTGCCATGTTTTCGCTGTCAACAATGCTACTGCCGTCTAATATAGTAGAACCGGAACCTGGATGTTCCCCATTGCCATGTTCTCTTTGCCACCAATGGTACTGCTTTCTAATCCAGATGAACCAGAACTTAAGTTGTTCCACGTATCCAGTTTACTCTTATGGAAAGAAAATTAAGCTTCCCCCTCCCCTGCATGGTCAAAAAATTAAACCCTGCCCAACATTCCCATTGATTTAAGGGGGTTTCAAAAGTTAAAATTGACTAAAACTTAAAACCCCGAACTTCTCAAAGCTCAAGTTCGATCGAATCAAACTTTTTGGGTTGCTCATCACAGAGGAGACGTAAAGATCAAGGTGCGGCAGCAGTTTATTCAAGACAGAACAATGGAGCAAAACATAAAGAGAATCCTTTTCTCCCTTGTCCTAAGGTTTCGTCCGAACTACTCTTATACTCACTGAAATTCCTCTATCCTGCGCCCGGACGGGAAACAGAGTTCCATAAAGTTATGAAGTGGGACCAGACAGATGGTTACAAAAGGGAAAAAGTTCTTCAGGGACTGGTTTTTCCCCTTTAATTCCAGACCCCAAAAAGGGGTTTGCAGGACGTGTCTGTAGTGATTATTATCCAAACTGAAAGGAAAAAAGAAGAGGATGGGGTGACGCCCCTCAATGCGTTAGTAAAAAAATGTAGAAAAAAGGTGTAAGACCCGGTGCGGCAAGGGGGCGGCCATCTTTATAAGAAAGGGTGGAAAACATGAAGGTGGGGGGAGCCATCTGCACCCAGTGTCTGTAAGGTATAAGGGCATTAGAGGGTATGGCCCCGGGAAATATAAAGGAGGGGGAATTTGGGGAGGGGAAGGGAGTGTTCAGGACCCCTACCTGAACTGTTGATGTGGGAATAAAGTGATTGTCCCGGGAGCTGCTCCCAACCAAAGGCCCGGGGAGGCAAGGGGCCCTGGGGTTGGGCTCACCAGGATTTGGAGTTTTGGCTCCATGCACTGGGAGGGAATCCCCGTGCTCATTTCCCCCGACCACGAACGGAAGTGGGGCGGAAAATTCCCGGGTCACATTTTCCCCTGGTACCAGTCGGCCCGTTGGCTGTGAGCTCTTTTCCTCAGATTTTTCCTTCTCTCCCTTTATTCTGTGGGGTCGCCCCCCGACCTTTATAAACGGCCCATCACGCTTTCCCCTGTGGAACTACAAGCGTTGATGATCCAGCAGTGATGGCTGAGATCAGTCATTACTGCACTGTAACGGGGGTCACCTGTTAATCACAGCCCCTCCTGTGGGGAGGGCAAGGCCAAGTGGTTATATTGTTCTCTACTGGGTTTCCCACCCAATAAAATCCAAAAACATTTCTGCTACTTTGTGAATATACCCCAATACCAAGAGGGGAAAGGGGGCGTGAGGCTATTTGGGGGGTCTTTAGGGATTATATTTTTATGTCTGTGGCCATTTGTTTCCTATGTCCCACTGGAGCTTTTCTTCACTAGTGGAGGCGCTGATTTTTTTTTAAAGGTTTTAATCCCCTGTTTTACCTCTCATTGTGTGACAATGCATAAAAGGGGGATACCTGGGCCCCATCTTGGATTGAATTTGGGGCCACCCTACAGCTGCTGACATAATCTTCACCAGAGGCCAAATTACGGCACAGGTCAGGAGTAAAAAGGCCGAAATAGCGTGGGGCGAGAATATAAACATAAATTTGCTTACCGTAATGCTATTGGTTTAGTGTCTAATATTACCCCCATGTGGGGGGCAACCATTTAAAAAGATAATGTAAAAACCCTATACACTACATGGGACAAAGTTTGTGCCCTGCCCGTCACAGGCCTGAATTCACACTGGGGGTGTGGAGTGAGCGGGGGCAGCGTGGGGAACTGGACAGGGCCTGGAATTCTTCCCGGTAACTGGGAATAATTTATCAGCCCATGTACATGAGAAATCAGAAGATACATATCTGCTGTAATAATGTCCCCTGAGGAGCTGTCACCATTGGACTGTTTTTATCCCCTGATCTGTTTACAGGTCACAGCACAGGAGTATTAAATGAGCGCTCCTCGTTCTCCCATCTATATGGAGCATGTATCATTCTATAATGCAAGGGGACACATTGATCATATCCAAATGTGTCCCCTGTGCTGCGCCCCCTCCTGCTTCATGATAAGATCCAGTATACAATAGTGAAGAGTCAGAATATTAGCGGAGATGACAATTAGTACAACCTCCAATCTCATGACATAGAGAGAAGTGATCTGAGGGACATCAGACATTAGTGGAGTCGTCACAGATCAAGGTGCCGGCGGCAGTTTATATCATTGACAGAACAATGAGAGCAAGAACCATAGAAGAAAATCCAGTTCCACATGTCCCATCAGTTCTCCATCATGTACACATCTCTATACTCACTCTTAATTCCTCTATCTGCAGCCCGGACTGGACAGAGCTTCCATCAAGGCACTGAGGTGAGGACCGGACAGTGGTTAACAGACAGGTCAAGTTTCTTCAAGGACTGGTTATTCCTATTCCATACGCCAACTGGGGTGTCAGCGTGTCTGGAGAATCATTAGAGCCAATATCTGTTAATAATAAGAAGATGAGATTGTGGGTGACGCTGGTCCATAGAGTCGTACTATAAACATGTTAGGACATAAAGGTGCAGGTGCAGGCTCTGTTACAATGGGGCGGACTTCTTTATAAAGAACAGGGGCGGACACATGAAGGCTGGAAGAAGCCTCAGCAGCCGCAGTCTGTACAGGTTGAAGGGCGTTAGGTATTATGGCAGACTCCACTGGTGATTGAGGGGTGATACAGGAAGGGGGAGATTCGGGGTTGGGGGAGGGGGTGTTAGGGCAATACTGAAAACTGTGGTGATGGGATTAATGATGATTGTCCAGAGCTGATACCAACCAGTTGCGGGAGGCAGATGGGCCCTGATGTCGGGCTCACACAGGATTTCGGGAAGTTTATGGCTCCATGCCACTGGCAGGGAACATCCCTGTGTCATCCTCACAACCACTGAATAGGACATGTGGAGGCAGGGAAATTCCTAGGGTAACATTTTCTTCTGAGATACCAGTCGGACGATGGCTATGAGGCTCGTACTCCTCCAGATTTGTCCCCTCTCCTCATGTCTGTGGTGTCGCCCCCGCCGACCATCATTATAATGGCCCATGAACAGCTTTATATGTGGAAGCATAGTGCAGAAGATGATCCTCAGCCATCAATCATGGGGGGGTGTGTCACCTGTCAATCACAACCCCTCCTGCGGGGAGGCCACGGGCACAGCTGGTTACTATTGTGAAAGGGGGCACTTTGATGGTACAATGTCAGGGAGCACTGTGATGACACAATGTGATTTGCTATTACAGCCTTTAGTCACACATTGTTACCCCATCACTGTGAGACACATAGTGCCGGACTGGGGTACCTAGTGCCCACCAGTGGTGATTCTGGCGGCCCACAAGGGTGTTGGTTCTGGAGCTACCAGTGGAGTTCATTCCGTGGATGCTACAGCTACTGTCCATGACTGCACGTATCTCTTGAACTCTGCCTCTCTTTCTCTACCTTTACCCCTAAAGGCTTGAAATGCCCCAGGGCCCACCAGGGCTTTCCTCTGCTCCCCTGTGGACCGGCCCAAGCCCGGTGACAAGACGCTTGTTTTGACAAGTTTTGTCAATACAGGTTCTAAATACAGCTTTAAAGAAGGTCAAACAGTCAGGATACAACACAATTTTATAATTATATAACATTTAAGTAAGAGAATAAACTGGTTAAGAAAATAGTGTGTATTGGGGACAGTTTTGCTAAAATATGTATTTACAAAGGTTAAAATACTTACAAAACTTCACCTCAGTGCTTATAACGTCACTTATTTTTTATAACTTCAAGCCATTGAGAAGATTAGTGGCGAAAACAGGGAATTCAGGGACTTTCACTTCAACCCAGCGAAGCGTCTTAACGAGTGGTCTGTGTACCAGAGCTTCTAAAATCACCAAAGATTCTCTATGGTTCTTATATGTCTTAAACAAATATACTAGGCAGACAAAAACTACGTATTGTGTCTCTTAGATACATAGTTCTTTTGTATGACCTCCATCTTGTACCATGGAGGGGGCCGCTCCTGAGACTAAGATAAGGAATACAGAATCACTCCGAACCAGATTGATGAGGACCTTAGGTCGTAAATTACGTGAAGTCTCAGGATTGGAGCTAAACCAGAGGTATGCAAGCTGTGATGGATTATTAACTTGTGATACAACAATGGAAAATTATAATTAGGTTAATATTCAAGAAATGGAAATTATTACATCAAATAGTCACATATTTACTATCGCTCTTAAAATCCACCCTTGACTATTTGAAGTCTATTACACTAGGGAATTTCCTGGGAAATAAACAGGAACATAAAGATAACAGACAACTTTACCTATTTTAATAAGGCCTTAATTTGTTATATAAGCTCTTAACACCATCAAACATTTATTTTTTCACTTGCTTTTATACAATCATATCAGGGCGTCATACAGCCCAGTAAGTACAGGGGCTACTGCGTGTACTGGGCCTGTGAAACAAGGGGGGCCCGTCTGCAAGAGGACTCTTGTTTCACAAATTAGCCTACCTGAGCCTGGACACGGGCCCCGCGGCACCGAGGACAGTCCGCTGGGGCCCGTGCAGCTCAGAGTGTGCAGAGAGCTGTGCTCTGAGTCACTGCAGCGTCTGTCACTTACTTCTCCTGCAGTCTGTGAAACCGGTAGTCAGGGCCCCTCCCTCTCTCCCTCTTGCCTGTGGGTGGGGCTTCGGTGATTCAAATGATCAAGCGTCCCGCCCACAGGCAGAGGGAGAGAGGAGGGGCCAACTCCGTTCACAGACTGCAGGAGCAGGAGCAGGAAAAGTAAGTGACAGACACTGCTGTGACTCGGAGGCACAGCTCTCCTCACACTTTATAATATGTGGGGGCCCCTAGGGACCCCCAATTAAACCTTCCTGCCATACCAAAGCCCCTGGAGCCCATAATAAACCCCTCCTGCCATACCAAAGGCCCTGGGGCCCCCAATAGACCCTCCCTGCAGCACCAAAGGCCCTGGGGCCCCCAATAAACCCCCTGCCACACAGAAGCCCCTATCTGCCCACAATAAATCCCCGCTGCCGCAATAAACCCCCCAGGTGTTCCCAATAAACCTCCCCTGCTGCACCAAAGCCCCTGGGGCCCCTAATAAAACCCCCTGCCGCACCAAAACCTCTAGGGGCCCCCAATAAACCCCCCTGCCGCACCAAAGCCCTAGGGCACCCATAATCACACCTGCCGCACAAAGCCCCTGGGGCCCCCAATTTAAACCCCATGCTGAATCAAACCCCTAGGGGCCCCCAATAATAAACCCCTGCCGCACCAAAAACCCCTAGGCCCACAATAAATAAACCCCCCTGACGGCACCAAAACCCTAGGGGCCCCAATAACCCCCCTGCTGCACCAAAGCCCCTAGGGGCCCCCAATACTCCCCCCGGCCGCACCAAAGCCCCTGGGGCCCCCAATAAACACCCCTGCCGCACAAAAGCCCCCAGGGGCCCCACTAAGCCCCCCACCACACAGAAGCCACTGGGGCCCCCACCAACCCCCTCTGCCACACAGAAGCCCCTGGGGCTCTCACTAACCCCTCCTGCCAAACTAAAGCCCCTGGGGCCCCTACTGTCTCCCTGCTGTACTAAAGTCTCTGGGGTCCCCACTAACCCCCCCTGCCACACAGAAGTCCCTGGGCCCCCCTAACCTCCCTACCACACTGAAACCCCTGGGGCCCCTCTGAAGCCCCCCCCCCCCACCACACTGAAGCCCCTGGGGTCCATCTGATGCCCCCCTTGGGCTCCAGCTGTGTGGGGTCCCCCTCTCATAGGCCCTAGTGCCCCCCTTTATCCCCACTGTGTGGGTCCCTCTAAAGCCTCTCTTGGTCCCAACTGTGTGGGCCCCTCTGAAGGCCCCCCACCCCAGTGCCCCTCCCATCCGGGCCCCAGCTGTGTGGAGCTCCACTCAAGTTCTTCCCCCCCGCTGTATGGGGCTCCATTTTAGTTACCCCGTCCTCACTTCTGTGTGGATCTCCACTCAGGTCCCTTCTCCTATCCCATCCGTGTGGGGCCCCACGCAAGTTCCACCAACCTTCCTCTATCTGTGTGGGACCCTACTCAGGTTTTTGTGTTGTAAATTCTGCAGAGAGATGTAGTGGCCGGGAGAAAACATCATGGCGGTCTGGACCGAATGGAGAAGGAATAAGGATAGTGTACAGACTCCAATCAGAAAAGAGTCACCTGTGAGTCCACTAAACGTAAAACTGCAGTGATGTGGGCGCTTTGTGTTACACTTGTATCTAACACTATATGGTATGGTCACTGGCATATTATCGGGTCTTATTGTTATGATTTATATCAGTTAATTGTACGTGGGTATTAGTTTAATACTGTTATGTAGTGGATAGAGATAATTGTATGGTTCTTAGTATATTGTTGTTTTTTCCAATATTGGTCTGGGTATACTGGTTTGTTTAGTCCGTTACATTACAGTGATGACTCATGTTGATCATGTGGCAGTATTTGTGGCCATGTACATGTATGACTTGCACAATATTGATATCTGTAAATCCAAAAATGGTGCAATTGCATTTTTATTTTTCTTGGGGTTGGGTGACTGAGTGAGGAGGGGCGATTGTGGTTGGGGGTGGGCCCAGACGCTTCAACTGTATGGGGCACCTGAAATTTCTGATGGCGGCCCTGTTCATATGTATCAACTTCTCTATAGTTAAACTTTTGTGTAGATATGTCGGGGATTCACTACAGTGCGTTATTTGTACCCTACTATGGACTTTTCAAAACAATCAATATAAGTTTCAACTTCATCCTTAGGTTCCTCAGGAGGACTAAATTCCACTGTTAACCTTTTTCTGTTGCTATGTTGCAGAAAAACACGTTGGCCATGATATTCTAGGCTGAAAACAAAAGTTAAAAAAATATAAAAAAATAGTTTCTGTGTGTATAATTGGACAATCAAAGCTAATGGGAAAAGCCTCTCATTTATTCTGTAACAGTCTTTGTCCTCTTATAGTACTTCTTAGAAACTTAAAATTACAAAGTCTTTGGGCAGGGATTAGTGATGAGCGATTTTGGTCAAATATCGTTATAGATTTCGATTAGTCCGATATCGCCTAATTCTCATGACGATTATCCGATAGTCGATAAAGATTATCGCCGATGACCATTAAAAGTCTATGGGAGAGGAACAACACCTTCATTCTTACACCCAAATAGGGGTGGAGTAGCTGGAATTAACCTCCAATCAGTAAATTGGTCAAATTGCTACATTTAGGCAAACCATTAGGTTATAAAGTCACAGAAAAAAAATCACTATCAATTTACTTTCCCCTGTTTTTGTTACCATAGCATGACCTTAAACCTGATGACCAACAAATTAAAAAGTGCCAGAAGGCAGTATTATTTGAACATCATTTTACTTGACTGGGCATTGACTTTATCCCTGTCATGGGAAAGAGTTGGACCTTAAACCTGTTCTAACCCACAGATTAAAAAGTTCCGGAAAAGGAAAATCTGTCAACCACCATTTTACTTGAAACTGGACATTAACTATGCCTGGTCTGGACAGCTGCATGACCCTTAAACCTGTATGGACCCACAGATTAAAAAGTGCGGAAAAAGGAGTCTTTGAACACCATTTTAGTTGTACTGGACATTGACTATCCCTGTCCTGGAGCGCAGCATGACACTTAAACCTGTATGGGGGGAGGGGCCAGGTCCGAGGGGTAATGATGTGGCGGAACCATCTGTGGCCACAGATGAAAGCAACATTTCCAAGGCCAAAAGCCTGCAATGCGACATTAAGGCTTTTGGCTTTGGGATGGTTTGGGTTTAAATTCTTATTCTGCTTCCAAACCTGGTACACAAAAGGCTGGCTGCTAGTAATGCCACTGTAGGCTGTGCACGGTCAAACTTGGTGGAAGAGATGGGATAGGTATGGGTCTTGGTGGTGCTGGTTGTAGGGCAACGGTGGAGGCTGAAGCGGAGGCTGATCCTTGCTCATGGAATCTGAGGAGGACAAGGGCAGCGGAGGAAACGCTTGGTCGTGGCGGGAGGAGGAGGCGGAGACAGAGGGTGTGACAGTGGTTGGAAGCCCGGCATCGGTGTGGCCTTTTTGGCCAAGTGTTCCCTCCATTTCAACACATGCATTCACAGAATGTGATTGACATGTTAGTGGTGGCGGTTTTAATCACCTAAGATTCTTTCCTCTGCTGATGCGTTTATTGGCATAGGAGGATATGAAAATCGCTGGGTGAACAGATGGCTTGCTCGGAAAAAGGCCCAGGCTTGATGAGGGTCCTGGACCTCTTTTCGAGGGCGATAGCGAGGAGATGTGTTTCTTTTTTGCTTGATCGTGGCCTTGTCAGCGACTTTGGCGATTCCCTCTCCCTTTTTGAGGCGGACCAGTACTGGCACTACCCATCGTTTTTCTCCTCGATCCAGTGATGAAGTACATCGCAAGCAAATTCTATTGAAAAGACCACGTTGGATCACAATGTTCCATCATCATCAACACAGGTGACTACCTTGTCCTGACATTTCTGCATTACTGGAGCCTGCGGGGCTACAAGCACAGGCACTGCAAGGCGTTTGCTGACCTCCCGGGATTTTTGTGATTTGACCGGCTTCATTCTCCTCCTTGATGGCATTCAGCGCCTTGGGTGTCAGTGCAGACAATATCATCCTCTTTGGCCTTTTGATCTTTTGAAATGGCCTTTGTTCCCAACCGCATTTTGTCATTAATGAGGTCTCAGAAAATGGATTATCACTGTGGTGGGTACCTCCAGTTTGACTTTTTGGGCTGCCTTCGCTTCATGTTGGACAGATGCTGACCGATTGTGATGCAACGACATTTGTGGCGTGACTGGGAGGACGAGGAGGGGTTAGACTGCTGGATGCAGGTTGCATTACCACTGAAGAACAGATTGGAGTCGCTGTTCGTTACTGAGATTCACTGGGCACCGACCCGAGCTAATGATAGGCCTGACGGTCCTGGGCATTCGAGATCCCTGTTTTGGTGTGTCGCCAGCACTGGTAGGAGCACTTTCTCTCGTTACATTACCCTTTTTTCCATGTCCTACACCCCTCTTTGCACGCTTACCAACCTGCTTTCGCTACATGTTCAGAAAAGATAAATATGTAAGAAGGTATGGATGAGTTTTGGACAGTCCTTATTGAATAGACGGGCATTCACAGCGTATTCTTAAAAATCCCTCTCTTTTTCTTCAGCCAACTAGATTAGAAACTGGAATTGTTTCTAGCAAATACCTGTGAAATGGTTATGTGAAGAAACCGTAAGACAATATTCAACGGTTTCTTCCTTCAGTCCCAGGATTTTTACCAAATAATGTCCAGTAGGACTAGGAATTTATAGTTTTCAACAAAACTATCATAAAGTGCGATATCTGCGCCAAACTATGATTCAACGAGAGCAATTAAATACTATTCAAATGTTACACAGATGAGAAATTGGCGTATTTTGCAGCAATGACAAACAAGAACAGTTACTAGAATTTTTCTTTCAAAATTGGCGATACAACGTGGCTATTTGAAAAAACTGGGCTGCACCATCATGCAATAAGTTATTTAAAAGTTTTTACGGATAATCTAACGGTGGTTTTTGCACCATGAAATTACACCAACAGTTACTAGAACATTTCTGTATCCAAATTTAAGTACAAGGTGGCTGGGACACACAAAATAAAGGTACAATTTTACCTCAGATGCGAGGTGTGCTGGCCAAAAAGTGGTAACAAAAATGCCATTTCAATGCAGGGTTCAAAGCAGAGTCTGGGCGCACAATATACACCTCCTTCCAAAGCCTGTCTGTCTGTAAGTCCCGTGCAGTCCATCGTCCCCCCCCGACCCATTTCCCCGCGGCTGGACAGCGCTAGATGCTTCTTTAAAAGTCTCTGTCTAACTAAATAAGAACTGAAATTCTGTATGAATAAAAAGAAGAACTGTGTCTCTGAGCTGTGCTGTATTTGTGAGACACGCAGCACACGTCCTTGCTCTATTGTTTAAGACACACTGAAGATGATGTCTGTACAGGAAACGCTGGTTTATGCAAAACGAGGGTCATGTGATTTTTCCAGGCAATGACAAACCATACACATCACAGTCATGATTGTCGCACTCCCAGGTCACCCTGCCCATGCTCTAAGATGTATTTGCTGGCCGAACCAACAAGGACTGGAAGCGGCAAAAATGCGTGATAGTAATAGATTATCTGTTCAGATTGTCACCTAAAATATCGCGTGATCAGAAATTTCCAATCAGTCCAAAAATCATTCCAAATTCAACTTTGGCGATTATAATCGCTCATCCATAGCAGGGATTATTGTGTCCTGATTCCCCCCTTTCCCAGTTGGACAATATAACAAACAGGTCTGTCTCCATCTTTTGCTGTGATGATAGAACAGGAGGTTGCAGATATTAGAGCCCCTTTGCGGTCAGACAGGGACGGGGTCAGTGGTAATGATGGTTTGTTTGTGCATCTTCTTTGCACTTTGAAAGACATCCATCTCGTGGCAAGTGTAGGGTTGTTTGGCGCATCCTTATTGTACAATTTTGCAAAACACCCATCTCTGTTTCTTCAGGCTCTGTGAAATCTGCAACATACTGAAGATGAAATCAAAAACAAACTTGAGTCTTTGATGGTAATATCAAAGGACTCCATTCATGTGCAGGTATCACATATAGTTAGTGAGGCTTGTGTGGGGGACATGACACTTGTTTGGTCTTAGTCCAAATTGCAGTTATCAGATTTAGTGTGGCTGTATGGTGGGCGTTAGCAGCACTCTAGTCTCAGGTCTCATAAGAGCTGTAGGTCCAGGGAACAGTGTCCATCGGTTTACTTCCTCTTGTTGGATCCTACCCACCCCTTCAATAAAATGAAAGTCTCATTAGCAAGAATTATCAACTGGGTTTTGTCACTCAACTTATTAAAAAAAAATGCCTCTGCCTATATGGGCCTTTGCTGTTTCCTGACATACTATAGAGAAAAAGGAAAAATAAAAACACAATTTCTTCTTTCAGTTCCACAATCCGACTTCTTGAATCACCAGATAATATAACCTCTTATTATTAGCATTTTTTTAAACTAATATCAGCGCACAAAAATACGAAACCTTTTTCTCTCATACGTGGTTTGCACAGCAAATCATAGGACAAAAACAAGGTTCAGTTACAAACAAACAAAAATCAAACATTTTCCTGCAATAAAAGACCAAATTGGTCCTTTGTCCTAAGGCTGAGGGAATGCAGGGAGGGAGGATGACTTAAAATAACACAGTGAATGCAGCATCCAGTAGCTCCCCTTCCTTGTCTCACCCTCCTTTCTCACACTGCAGCTGGAGAACTGCAGGTCACAGTGAGGCTAAAAAACCTTTTTTTTATTTTTAACCCAATTTAAAGAAATCTATCACAAATCTTATTCTTATTGCCAGGAATAAATTAGCCCCATCTAACATATAACAGCCATGTGCCAACACTTTAGGAATAAGCTGTTCAAAATTTTAAATCCTAATTATGATCAGGAAGATTGCCTGGAAGAAAACAAAAAAACATGTAGTAAATAAGCCAGCTCAGGTTAATTTTTACAATAGTCAGCCACCTTACATCTACAGATATAAATCATCCTTTTCTATAACTACATATACCTGTAGGGTAATGAGCTGAAAACTGTTCTCATATAATGAGCAAAGACAGAACATTGGGGCATTTATATTTTGTTCACCAAGTGTTGTGTACATTTTTGCAACACAAAACACAATAAAAGAACAAATTAAAAGGGCATTTCAAACCCTAGAGATACAAATGGTTTGGGGAATACAAACTTATGACAATTTTTGACTCTGAACGGCAGATCTGATCACATCTATGATATTTACACCAGAGATCGCGTGACATCAGACTCTCACATCATTTAGAGGCAATTAAACTTATACACTGCTTATCTGTGATTGGTCCATTGTTCACTTAAACTCATTTTTTTCATGTGTTTCTTCTAAGATGATCATGCCAGTTAAAGAGACCTGAGGTTCTGAGCTATTCAGGGGTCTCTTAATTTGCAAGTTGATATTTTCTAAAACAAAACTGACATAGCAATTTGTCCTGGTCTTTAAAAACAAGCTCTGTTGTTTTGAGGATAAGTTATGACAACCCCTTGTGCATCGCTAACATTTGCAAGGGAAACATTATGTCTAGCTATACTCTGATCCGTCTAACTGGAAACTATGCTTGGACTCAGCACCCCAAACCAGCAGACCCTCTAGAGCAGCATATAACAAACAATTCCCAACAAACAGACATGTTTTACACAATTTCACACTATCTTCTGGATTATAGGCAGTGATCTTAAAAAATTCTGAGTATGGAATTTTGCGAAAAAATTAATTTTGAGGTTCAGAATTTTTGCTAAATGGAATGTTAAGCCTTTTGCTGTACCTGCTCGCGCACCTAAGTATGTTTTGCCAAGTTATGTCATACAGCTTTAACGAAGGCCCAGTCAAGTCTGGTTAAAAACAATTTTTAATTAAATAGGATTCAATCAATTATTGATCAATAAAACTTATAAGTAGGGGAGAATAAACTGGTTACAGGAAATAGTGTGACATTGGGGACAGTTTTGCTAAATATGTATTTACAAAGGTTAATTACTTACAAACTTCACCTCAGATCTTACAACATCACCTGTTTTTTTATAACTTCAGCCATTGAGAAGCTTAATGGCGAAAACAGGGAACTCCAGGGACTTTCACTTCAACACCAGCGCAAGCGTCCTTAACGCTCGGTACCAGAGCTTCTAAAATCACCAAAGCTTCTCTGGTTCTTATATGTCTTAAACAAAAAAGCAGGCAGACACAACCTACGTATTGTGTCCACTTAGAATACAAAGTTCTTTTGTATTACCTCATCTTGTACCATAGAGGGCCAGCTCCCTGAGACTAAGATAAGGAATACAGAATCACTCCGAAACCAGACGATACGGCCCCATTAGGTCGTAAATTAAGTGAAGTCTGTAGGCTTGAGAGCTAAACAGAGGTATGCAAGCCTGTGTGATTATAACTTGTGACACAACAATGGAAATTAGAATTAGTTTAATATACAAGAAATGGAAATTATGACATCAAATAATCACATATTTCGCTAGAACTACAACGCTGTAATAATCAATTGGAAGTGCTGATAGTTACTGAGCTCCGTACTGTTGGCCATCCCCAGCAATCGTCACCCAGAGACACAGCTGACGGCACAGGCAGTCAGAGAGTCAGAGACCGAAACTAGCAGCTGGGGCGCAGCCATGTAAATACTGAGTGCTACCACACATCATGCTATATGGTATAGTGTCTACATAATACCGCCATGGAGAGGGCACACTATATTGCAGGATAATGATACAACACAAACACTACATGGGACAAATATGTGCCCCCTGCCAGTCACAGTCCTGAATTCACATTGGGCTGTGGAGTGAGCGGGAGCAGCGTGTGGACTGGACAGTGGCTGGATCTCCAATGTGTCCCTATGTGCTGTACCCCCTCCCCACTCTCTGATAAGACTCCATATACAACAGTGGAAGAGTCAGAATAATAGCAGAGATGACATTTCCTACAACCTCCATCTCATGATATAGAGAGAAGTGATCGGGAGGACATCGGACATTAGTGGAGACGTCACAGATCAAGGTGCCGGCAGCAGTTTATCTCATAGACAGAACAATGGAGCAGAACATAGAAGAAAATCTGTCACGTAAACACTCACCATCACGTGATGTGGGGGCCACTGTAATGGAGTTGATTTATTTCTACTTCCAGTTCTATTTGCACTCACGTCTCACTCTGGTGGCAAATCGAGCATAAATCACACCCAAGACAATTCCAGCACCCTAAAAATACAATGCTTCCCCCACCTTCCTTCAATAATCAAAAAGAAAAAGGGAAATCAGAGGGAAGGGCTCAGATCCATAAATACACCTACCAATGCTTACAGGGTTACCTCACTGCTCTCCAGCAGCTACAGGGTTAAAAACACTTCTTCAAGGTTATGGGTTCTTACAGAAAAAAGGGCTAAGCTTATTAATTTTAATATTTAATAGGAAAAGGAACAGTGCTTACATAAAAAATACAATCAAATGAATATGACACACATACATCAGTAATTAAAATAAAATGATAGAAACACTTACAATGGTAGGGTTTCAGGTCCTGGGGCATGGAAGAAATGGAACACAGCTCAATCAGAAATTGAACCCAAAACTATTGTACAATGAACTGAGCCTCAACAATTTTGTTTATAGACCACTCATCCATCTCAGGTTTCCAAATCTCCCATCAGCTAATTATGATAATTAGGCTGTACCTGACTGACTGGGGATATGATGAGGGGGCAGACACCTCATCCTTAATGAAGATTGTTGCTCACTTTGTCCACTAGATGGCATTCACAGGCTGTTCTTCAGTTTATTTAGTTTAGAGAAAAGACAGCTTCGGGGGACATAATAAATATGTATAAATATATCAAAGGTCAATATAGAGATCTCTCTCAATATTTATTTATACCCCGGAATGTATCAAGAACAAGGGGGCATCCTTTTACGTCTTGGGAACGAAAGTTTCTACATAAAACATAGAGAGGGATTCTTTACTGTTAGAGCAGTGAGACTGTGGAACTGTCTGCCAGAGGAAACTTGTCATGGTGAATTAAATAACAGTTCAAAAAGGGTCTGGATGCATTTCTAGATGTAATAATATAACAGGTTATAGTGACCGAGATTCTGGAGAAGGATCTGGATACATTTCTAGATGTAATAATATAACAGGTTATAGTGACCGGGACTCTGGAGTAAGGTCGTTGATCCAGGGAGTATTCCGATTGCCAGATTGGAGTTGGGAAGGAATTTTTTCCCTCAAATGAGGACAATTGGCTTCTACCTCATGGGGGTTTTTTGCCTTCCTCTGGATTAACACTTTAGCAAAATAGGCTGAACTGGATGGACGTCTTGTCTTTTTTTGGCCTTATAAAATATGTAACTATGTTTGGACAGGTCAGTTAAACCCTGACCATTTTATGACCAGTGTCAAATTGCATAACTAAAAATTCATACAGTCCAAATGGGGTTATGAAGGCACACTTTTCCTGGACTTCTTTTGTCAGCGGCATCTGCCAATATCCCCTGCTCAAGTCCATGCTGGTAAGGTAGGATGCACTGGCTAGCTGATCTAAAAGCTCATGTATCTGGGCATGGGATAGGCATCACAAACTGTGATAGAATTTAATCTTCTATAATCCACACAGGACCTTGGGATTTTTGTATGACACCTAAGGCCAACATCTATTCTATTTGCCCCATCATGTTACCTTTCACCTCTGCTGAAACCCAATAAGAAGGTTGCCTAATGGGACGGTGAGTGACAGTGTCCACATGGTGGTGGTTTAATGATCTTCCGGTCTACTGTAAAGGTATTCGATGGGCCATCAGTACCGGTAAAGCTCAGACGCGGGGGTTTGGCAAACTGACGTTAAACGGGGGCCCCTAAAGTGGTCTGTTTTTTTGTGTTTCAGCCAATAGATCTACTAGGACACCTTCTCCCCCCTACTTGGGAATACGTCCAGGCAGAAGCAGGGCTCCGGGGAGAGATTGCTTTTAACTTTTGACATGGAACATTTTTTGCTGTTATCATCAGGGATAACATGTTAACATCTTTGAGAGTTTATGCCCCGGTGGGGGCCCCTCCCATCAGCCTGTAATTTATTATGCAGCAGTGGCCCAATACCAAACTTTCTCCCCCCCCCTAAAAGGTCCCGATGCGGGGGCATTACAGTCATACCACACCTTCTACTTTGCCTGGATTTGTGTCACGTTGTCATAGACGACACTGCTACTTGTCGGCATCTTGTCCCCGAGTTTCATTACGTATTCTACATCAGAAACTTCTGGGTTCTCCAGCTTACCTTCCCAGGACTCCCTAATCAAATTCAGAGGCCCCTTTACCCTAGGTGTAACTTTAGGGGGGTACGGAGGGGACTGGTCCCCCCCCTTTTTTCTGGGTGGGGGACGGTCCCCCCCACTTTTTAGCCACTTCATAAAAAATAATCCATATGAAGCATAAGAATTCAGTAAGTGGGGAGAGCAGAGCACAGAGGAGGAAGAAGTTAACCCTTTACCTCCTATATTTCTGTGCATCTTGAGGGACAGAGCAGGCAGCAGCCTCAAGTGTCAGTGAAGAGTGAGAGCAGCGCTGATTGGTAGAGCAGGAGTCAGCAGGGGCTGCTTCACCAATCAGAACGCTGCTCACAGTCCAGCTCACTCTGTATCTGGGGCTGTATCTTTCCCTCCCATTGTATACCACTTCCCCTATACTCAGCCCTCATCAGAGAAGAAGGGAAGCTCCTGCTGATTGCCAACTGCACCAGACTACAGGAGACAGATAAGGAGGGGACAAGGGTGCTAAGCGTTGTGTGTGCATGTGAGTAGGGTATGTACTATATATGTGAGATGTGTACATACTGTACGTACAGCCATGTGACTAGCCATGTAACGTCTTCCCTGCACTTACGCGCTGGGGAAAATGAAAGTGAATGGGGTTGGCCCCGCAGCATTTTAGAAGTGTGGACTGACCAGCGTGTACGTTTAACACACCTCGCATATAGCAGAATGTACAGTACACCCCGCTATACACCTTGTGAACATACTTTAAGGGTACATTCCTGCGGAGATATGAATGCTGATTCTGGAGAGGATTCACTGCTGGATCTACCTCAGAACCAGCGTCCAATCTGACAGGAAACTGATTTACACTATACCCTATGTAAAATCAGTGGCGTCATTTAGATGACACTAATTTTACTTAAGTATTTTCGGCGCATACTGTCAGCACCTACAGAGAATTCTTCGAGGTGTTTTATGCACTAACAGTACTAAAGGATAGTAGGTAGAAATCTGCCTCGGGCAGTCTGGATCATTTGTTCATCGGAATTGTGTTTGCAAGCACCAAATTTCCAAGCAAACAACACTGTCAGTGGCAAAAAACTGTCATGTTGTCACGGCCGCTCAGCGAGCGGCAAGTGGATACACCGGTCACCGCTAGGAGTTTGCATAACCTATGCCGGGGAGTGGAGTCTAAGGGGCCCCTTTTCTTCACCAGAGCCGCAAGGCAGGACAGGATTTGCTGCAGGGAATCCCCCAGGTCGCTACCCCCGACGCAGGACCCAGCGGTGATAGCCGAAGCAGGTAGTGCGGACACAGGGCCGACCGGAGCGTGGAACTGGAGTAGGCAGGACACCGGAGCGTAGAACCAGAGTAGGCAAGACTGGCTAAACAGGACTGACAAGGCAGGAGTGGAAACGTAGAAGCTACGTAACCATCAGAAAGAATGGTAGCAAACGCCAGGAGACGTCACTAATGCATCGACACCAACAACTGGGCGCCGACGACAGGAGGAGGTATCCCTATAAAGCCCATGCCCCAAGGCCATAGGTTGAAAGGGAACATCAATTAAGTACTGTCGCTTTAAATCTAAGAAGCTGCTCATGCGCGCCCCTAGTGACCGGCCGGGATAGTGTAGGCAGAAGCAGAGACTGCCGCACGGTGCTGAAGGAGGAAGCAAGACGCGGCCAGGTGAATAGCAGCGCAGCGCATGGGTGACGGTCCGCAGCGCGCGGTGTTACAGTACCCCCCATTAGGGCCCCTCCTTCCAGAAAACCAGAGTCTGTGAACACGTTGGATGAGAGCTGGAGCATTGATGTTTTCTTGAGGCTCCCAGGACCTCTCCTCGGGCCCGAAGCCCTTCCAATCCACGAGGTAGTAGGTTTTGCCTCTGGAAAACGCTTCATGTCCAGGATTTCCTTAGCTTCGTAGATATCCTCAGCATTAGGAGGTGTGGCAACAGGAACCACCTTGCGCGAATACCGATTGAGAATCACCGGTTTCAAGAGAGACACATGAAATGAATTGGGGATGCGGAGGGAGGAAGGGAGGGAGGTAAGCAGAGTTTGTAGGATACCGGGTTGATCTGTCGTAGAACACTGAAAGGACCAAGATAGCATGGTGCAAATTTCAAACTAGGCACTCGGAGGCGGATGTGCTTGGAGGAGAGACAAACTTTATCCCCAGGTTGGTATGTAGGAGGTGCTCTGCGCTTCTTGTCAGCTTGCGCCTTAAACCAGGTGACCAGGCGACACAAATTTTGACGGGTGAGTCGCCAAATTTGAGAAAAGTCCCGTACTTGAGTGTTTGCAGCAGGAACTTCCGAAGAGGCAGACAGTGGCAGAGGAAGATGAGGATGTTGACCAAACACCACATAGAAAGGAGACTCCCTTGAGGACTCTCTAGAATGTTGTTGTAGGAGAACTCTGCCCAGGGAAACAGAGAGACCCAATCGTCTTGCCGAGCTGAAATAAATTGGCGTAGGTAGTTCACCAGGACCTGGATAATCCGCTCCACTTGGCCATTCGACTGTGGGTGATATGCAGACGAGAAATCATTTTTAATTCCCAGCAGAGAACACAAGGCACGCCAGAAGCAAGAGGCATTCCATCTTGGAGAATCGGTCCACCATGACCCAGACAACTGAACACCTCTTGGAGGGCGGAAGATCAGTCACAAAGTCCATAGAGATGTGGTTCCATGGTACTTCGTGCACCGGTAATGGCAACAGGTAACCAGCAGATCGGAGACGAGAACTCTTACTCCAGGCACAGTTAGGGCCAGCAGCCACAAACTCCTTGACATCCTGTGCGAGGGTGGGCCACCAGTAGTGAAGTGCGATAAGGTGGAGAGACTTACGATATCCAGCATGCCCGGCCACTTTGGAAGCATGACCCTAGGACAGAATGTGTTTCCTTAGGGTGGGGCGCACGAATGTCCTACCAGCCAGAATTTCTCGCAGCTTTACAGATGTCGCATAGACGAGACGTTCAGGAGGGATCAGATACTGTGGTTCAGACTCCGAGTTCGAGGTATCTGTGGACCGGGACAGAGCATCAACCTTGAGGTTTTTTGTGGCAGGCCGGAAATGGAGAGTGAAGTTGAAACGAGAAAAGAATAATGACCAGCGAGCCTGGCGAGGATTCAAAGTTGAGCCGTCTGTAGGTATAACAGATTCTTGTGGTTCGTGTAGAGGGTCACAGGATGTAGAGCGCCCTCCAAAAGATGCCGCCCTTCGGCCGAGGCCAGGGTGATCGCCAGCAGCTCCCTGTCCCCGATGGAGTAGTTCTTCTCCGCGGGCGAGAAGGTCTTAGAGAAGAAACCACAGGTAACGAATTTTCCATTAACATTCTTTTGTAGAAGAACGGCTCCAGCTCCTACCGAAGAGACATCGACTTCCAGAAAGAAGGTTCTCTCCGGATCCGGGCGATGAAGAACAGAAGCGGTGGGGAAGGCTGACTTTGAGCAAAGGCTTCTTCAGCCTCAGGAGTCCATAAACGAGGGTTACTGCCTTTCTTAGTGAGAGCAGCAACAGGAGCTATGAGAGTAGAGAAATGCGGGAAAAAATTGGCGGGTAGTAGTTGGAAGAAACCGGATGAACCACTGGATAGCTCGGAGACCGACAGGGCAGGGCCAGTTTAACTGCTGAAGACTTTTCGGGCCCATTAGAAGGCCTTGTGGTAGATAGAATGTACCCCAGGAATGGCAAACTGGTCCGTTCAAATAGGCACTTCTCCAACTTGGCATAGAGATGGTTCTGTCTAAGACGAGAGAGTACCAGACGAACATGAGCCCGATGGGACTTGAGGTCCAGAGAGTAGATTAAGATATCGTCCAGGTAGACTAGAACAAAGTGGTACAGGAGGTCTCGGAAGATGTCATCACGAACTCTTGAAATACGCGAGGGGATTCAAAGGCCAAAAGGATGACCAGTAAATTTTTAAGGCCATCTAGGGGGTTAAAAGGGCCCCCGCCCCCT